>JAUMHP010000079.1:10290313-10307299 GCA_032361065.1 Enteromius trimaculatus | reverse complement strand
AGTAAAACATTAAATTAAAATAAGCAAAAGTATAAAGGAAATACCGGCATAACAGCTCATTTTGACTGTTCGCAGCATCCGTACCGTAAGTACACGAGTACACGCGCAACATAAAAAAAGGGGCGGCTGGCTTGACCGTGTTTTTCAACACGCGGCTGGCTTGACCGCAGTCAAATAATTAGTTAAAAGTGTTTTAAAATGGTCTTTTGAGAACTACGCTTAATTTAAGAAGGAACTATGCACTCAAAATGGCAAAAGTGTTAAGTAACTTTTATTAATACCTCATTATTTCACATTTCAAAGACTGACTGGTATAACCCTTGTGAAAAACATACGCTAGAATATTGTAATATTTATAGTGCTGGGGGTAGTGCATTGTGGGTAACACACGTTACGCAAACGGAACTAATGCATTATTGTTACATTTACAGTAAATGATTTGAGTTATTATTCAAGTGATGCAAGTTTGCCGTTTGTTGAAAGAAAGCACAGGCCAGATGTGAAAACATAATGCTAAACTAACATAACGCATTACTTTCCAGTAAAATGAACCAAGTAATGCAAATAGTCACTTTTTAGGAAGTAACACAATATTGTAATACAACACTTTTAAATTTAACTTTCCCAGCACTGCTATTTATTATTGAAATAATGTATTTTAAAGAATATACTCAAGTGTAATGTTTTTGTAAATGCAATCGCACACTATTTAGTGTCAACTGAACATGTATTAGTTTGCTTTTAGGACCAAAGTATGTACAATTTTACATTAAATTGAATAATTAGACTTTTATGCTTTTGAGATATGGTTAAAGGTTGATGCTGAATACTAAGCATCTTGCATTAAAAATGTTACTGTAATTTCTATTAAAACATAAATGCCATGTATTTCAAAATATGTGTAAATACAAATTTGCAGTGGTTAGACTTTAAATGCATTATTAAACACACTTTACAGTTAAAATATAACCAAGTACTATACATGTGCTGTAGTGTCAACACATCAAAATAAGAGCCCTCTACAAAGGAATATTAAAAATATCATTTAAAATGTACTTCTTAAAGTAAAGCTTTGATATTATTTAAACGTTAAACATGTTTGCACACAGTTAAAGAGACGTGTCATCATTTACTCCAAACCTGTTTTAGTTTCAATCACCTGTTGAACACAAAAGAAGATGCTTTGAAGAATGTTTTCAACTAAACAGTTGACGGTAGCCATTGACTTCCATACAAAAAAATATCATGGAAGCTAATAACTCTCAGTCATATTGTTCCCAACATTCTTCAAAATATCTTCTTTTGTGAAGTTTGTGGTCTGGAACACGGCAGTGAGGAAATCATTAGTGGATCACACTTAGTCCTGAAGTTAAGCTTTTTTAAATAGTAGCTGTTTTAGCAGTAATATCATTAAAACTGTATGTTGTGTAACTTGTCTGTTATCTACTTGAACTTTATTTATAACACTTTCCGCTATCGTGAAAATGCATTCTGAGGAGAAGTGTACTATCTGTGATACTATCGCATCCTGTTTGCTAAATCTGAGCTTCACAAAGCAGCTCCGCGTGTCTGTCCGCGGGAGCTCAGTTACTCACGCAGCGGATTCTTAAAGACACAGCGGCCCATTAAATCCAGCCAGACCCGAGCTATTGTTTACATCTATTAGTTCTGTTATCAGCGTGTTTTATATGTGCAGCACTATTATTAGGCACCAGACTTTGTTAGAAAGACTCGTTCTCAGGGTGTTTTTCCTTCAACAAGTCTACAAGTAGTGTGCCAATTGGGACAGAGCCATCGAGTGCTGCAGTAATGACACTTATTTGTAGGCTGACCTGAAGACTGATTCACTCTACAAGATCTCTCCATTGACTTTTGGATCATTGTGACTCTCACATGTTAGTCTTCGTAATTGAACACAACTTTAATGAATTTTGAGGCTTAAATATAAAAAGCTAAATGAACTACGGTCAGCACAAAGGGCATGTTTTCCAAAGCTATAAAATGATGATGAATGTCCATTGCTAAATTAGTGTTTGAATTGTATCAGAGACGACTGCTCCTCCCATCATTCACCGCTGTGGTGTATTTTGAGGGCATTGTTTCTGTGGCATACAGGCCTGATTTTGGCCATTCTTCACACTAAATCTGAAGAACGATCTCTGTCGAAGGAAACCCAGCAGAGCTGATATTTATATCCACTTGTTAGTGGCATTGTTCAGAAACGTAACGAGATGTTTGCGTGAAGTGTATATAACTCACTGTTCACATTCAGACCAGCGCTGCTGAGAGAAAGAGCCCTGATGACTTCATGAACAACTACTGACTGCTAACAAAAGGGTTTGGGTTCGGTTGCCTAGCGATGGAACGTGTCTTAAAGTGGTAGTTCCCACCAAAATAGATGTTTTTTGAAATTTACCCACCCTTAGGTGAGTTTGTGTCTTCTCTATAACAGATTTGGAGAAATACGTTTAGCCTATATCAACTGCTCAGCAATGGATGCTCTACAGTGAATGGGTGCCGTCAGAATGAGCAGTGAGGTTCAGGAAGCAGTCCTCCGTAAATGTGCTGAACACACTCTAATATTTGTGTTCAACTGTTCTGGAACAGTGTTGAAACACAACTTAACACTGATTTCTAGTCGTGTCTCTTTTGGAAGCACTTTCACAACGACACACAGCGTCTCCAGAACATGGCGCCCGCAGCAACACTACAGACACAATAATAGCTCCGCCTTCTTTCTTTCTGGAGACATTTGGGTGGAGTTTGAAAGTAAACCAGCTGTTTGGACTCCCATTCTGACGGCACCCATTCACTGCAGAGGTGACAAAAGGGGGAGAGAAGAAGAAGCAGTATTGTGAATGTCAACAGTGCAGTTTTTCAAGGCGCTAAAATCAAACAGTCAGGACCCCTGATGGTGTTCCAGGATCAACATGGATTATGAGGATTATGGGACTACCAGGAAAAATAAATCTGTCACTGGTTTAAGGCAGGGATGTTGTTTCAGGAACATGTTGCATCTCTCTCTCTCTCTCAGACACGTTAGAGTCCAGTCTTCCCGAGGAGGGTCCGTCTGCTCCTCCTGCAGGCTGGCTGGACAGTGTGAGCGGCTACGAGGAACACACCGGCGGAGGTCAAGCACTCAAACACACAGACTAACACATGCACTTTCACATGACCTTTCTTCTTCTTCTGAGACACTATACTACTACTGCTAATAAATCATTGTTAATGGTATTATTTTGATACTTTTATAATGGTACAATCACCATTTTCAGATACGTCTGAAGTGCTGAGGTTGTTGTCGTGTCACGTGTGTTCTTCTTTATATACTGTACAGATCAGATCTGTCCTCCTCCGCCAGACTTCCTCCCTAAACCTGAAAATGACAAGAATGCCTCGGTCCCACATGTCATGTAGCTATTAAATACTTTTTTACTGTTCACTGTTTTCATATATATATATATATATATGTGTGTGTGTGTGTGTGTGTAAATATGTGTAAATATGTGTAATATGTATAAATATGTAATATTTATCTATTAAAATATTTATATATAATATAAATTACATGACTATGTAAATATTTTTTAAATATAAACTGTATGTTTGTGCTTTTATATATACATAATGAATACACACACGTGTGTTTATATAAATGTCTGTATGTATGTGTTGACGGACAGGGTGCCCAGCGTCTCCGAGGATGTGGCGCGAGACGCTCTTCTCCAGTTTGTGGGTAAAAAATGGGCGTACAGCAGCAAACCTGCCAGAAATCTGATCTTCAAGGAGCTGAAGCCTTTCACAGTGTACCGTGTAAATCTTGTTATGATCCGTTCGTGGTCTGGAATGATTCCTGTGTTATCATTGCATATTATAATAACCACATGACCGTGTATCGTTCAGTACCGCTTGGAAACCTTCACCGAGTCCAGATCAAGCTCCTGGGGGTCGGAGCCGCACACAGGTGCCTGAGGATCACACACACTATCACACAGAGCTTTTGAAGCCGCACATTAATACGTGTTTCCTCAGGTCAGTGTGTGGACGGGCCTCAGAACGGAGCGAGTCCTCCTCCGTGGCACGTCCAGGTGTCTTACCCTCCCACATACACAGACGCCGTCCAGAAAGTCAGGGTCCCGCACTCTTCCTTCATCAAGGTGCGTCTTTCAGCAGCGTATGATCATAGAAGCATCATAACTGACCTCCATCTCCAGCTGTCAGTCAGTCAGGATGTGCTCGTGTTTTGACGTCACTGCGGTCTCGTTGCAGCCTTGCCACCGCTGTCATGGAAACGGCAGAGTCAGGTGCACCCACTGCCGAGGGCGAGGACTGGTACGTCAACTTTCATTATTAATAATTAGTGCTGTGTGAGAAAAATTAATTAATTAATCGCACATTTGTCCAAAAGTGAAATTCACCTAACATTAAAGTTGTTATATATATATACTTCTATATTGTATTAATGTTCAAACAGCAGACACACAAGGTCATTAGACGCTGATATTTGGTTCATTTTCAGTTGTGACGATTCATATTCATATTCATATTCATATTCAATGTAAGCGTCTAGTGTCAGTGTTAAACTGATGTCCAGCACTGACGCCAGCAGACGCTGATATGTTGTTGTTTAAGGTTGTGTAACCAAAATCTGTTCAAATCTATGTCTGCTTGACGTTATATAGACGCCCCGGTGCATGTTGGGTAAATTCAGTATATATGTTTTAGATTTATTTAGTGGCATCATTTTTGGGACTGCAGGCGAGCATCGCTGGTTTACATAGTAAGAGTTCACTACATGAAGCAGAGCATAGAATGATGTTATCACGTGGATGTGACAAACACAATATTAATATTAATAAGAGCGGTATTCTTTCGCCAAACAAATCAGAGTCCAGGAGCAGAGCCGTGTGTTGGTGAATGATATGTGTTTTCTCAGACGCGCTGCATGTTCTGTCACGGCTCCGGGTACAGTCGGAACCGGCGGTGTGTGACCTGCCACGGCAGAGGGAGGAAGAGGTACTCTTACTACAGAAAAACACACCTTCATTACGCTCTGCTGTTAACCTGGAGCCTGTAGACACCCATCTAATGAGATTCTATTGGAAATCTGAATATTAATATCAATTATTCATTTCCATCTAATAGGTGGCGTTTGTTTGTTTCTCTTCACGCTCTCAGGTGTGTTTCCTGTCACGGACAGGGCTTCAAAGTCTGCCTGACGTGTAGCGGTTACAGAACCCTTGTGCATTTCATCCAGCTCACGGTAACCTGGTAAATCTGAGAGAACGAGTTACTGTAACACTGATGCTGATCAGTTTGATCTCACTTCCTGTTTCACACAGTAATCTGGCCTGCTCATCTTTGTTTCGATGCGCTGGTGTGTGTGTTTGACAGGAAGAAGCAGGTGTTTGTGTTCACTCCCAGCCAGGTGCCTGAGTTCCCGCTGGAGAAGTTTGAGAAGGTGTCTGGAGAAGCCTTCTTTGTGGATGAAGATCTCCTGGTGTGCATCATTCATTAATCAAATACATCACACTCTCATGACATCATCTGATTATTTACACAGTTTCAACATCTTAACATAGCAATGATCCACACAGAAGACCAGGCTGTGACCCTGGGTGACTCCTACAGCTTCACTTCATTTGTTTTATTGTTTTGTCCTGGTTTCCTCTTTCTGAATCACATGATGCTGGTGATGGTTCTCCTCGGAGGAGGACTGAACACAGATCATCAGATCTGACTCGCTGGAAGTGTTTGTGCTCAGTCTATGATCAGGTCACACAGACTAGTTTGAAGGATGAATAAGGTTCATTTCCAATACGAGTATCATTTAATAAAACTTTACATTTAATTGTAATGCAACACATCACTATATATATATATATCCAGTATATACACACACATATTCAACATCTGAGGTGGATCACAGTTATCCTAAGACAAGAACGGGTGTTTTGATTTAAGGACAACTTTTGATATTATAAAAGGTTTTGATCCACTTCAGATGTTGACTGCTACACACACACACACACACACATTAGTCAACATTTGAAAGATATTTTGGTTTTAGGACTAATTCGTTGACTAGTATATATATCTAAGAAACAAAGCCTGTATACAGTGCACAGATGTGTATAGCCTCTATTGAAAGCACGGTGTTTGTTCTCAGGTTTACCCGATAGAGGACTTTCCTGACTGGGAAATCTGCAACGCCTCAAAAGAAGCCATTCAGAATCACCTGAAATATTCAGCTGTGAGCCGCATCCTGAGGCAGGTGAGCAGAAACACAGCACACGAACACATGAGCTTCTACAGAGGAACAGAGTTCCACACCTGACCAGCAGGTGAGCAGAAGCATCACTGTCAGCGGTGAAACTGACAGATACATGAGCTTCTACAGAGGAACAGAGTGTCCCAGTGCAGTTCCACTCCTGGCCACTATCAGGGTAAAGCTAACTATCTTCTGTAGATGAAGAGTACCACATCTGCCCAGCAGGTGGAAGCACCGCCTCGATGATTGATTGAGAACGATGTTCATCTGTCTCCTGCTGTAGGTTCAGATGTTAGCACCTGAAGGTCAGATTACTGGTGTCCAGAGGCTGATGTAGTCTGATGTTCTTGTCTTCCAGCGTCAGACAGTGGAGCTGGTTCCTCTCACTCGGGTGTATTACTCTTACAGCGGGAAAGACTACGATTACTTCGTGTTTGGACGAGAGAACAGAGTTCACACCACCAAATACCCTTCTTCTTGCAGCATTTTATAATACCTGCATGTGTCTTGTGTCTTATAATGATTCATCATTTCCATACGATGTAAATACAGTGTGTATTTATCATGTGGATTCGCTGTAAATGCTCCTTCCTCCTCATTTTCTCATCTAAGCACATAACGGCATGTTTTGTACAACTCTTTGACTTTGTATATTAAACATGAACATATATTAAGTATTCATCTGAGTACAGTTAGTTTTTGGTTCTTTTATGGGTGCAGTTCACTTTTACAGATTTTCTTCATTCATGTCTATAAACAGGTGTTTGGATCATTTTCTGTTTCTCAATTTTAACCGAAATGTTTTGGCAGCTGGAAAAATCATTTTCCAGGAATAATATACAGTTCCTTTTTATAGGTTAATCCTAATGCACACTGTATGGGGTAAGTTGTCACAGTGATTTCAGAGAACCATTTTGAAATAAAGCTGCATCACTCCTAAAATTGCAATTATAAAAAATATTAAATAAAAAAATAAAAAGTAGAATTCCAATGAATCCATTTTTTTAATTGTGCTGATTTAATATGATTTTTAAGAACTCTTGCGTTTCAGTGTTTCGCAGTGATGTAACTCAGAAGGTCTTGTCTTCGTTCTGAAGAGTTCTTGTGTAAGTGTGATTCTCCAGGAACTCATTGTCATGGACGCTCTTCCTACAGGAGCTATCCTCTTTACTGGACTCTGTGAGATCAAGCAGCACTTCATCTGTTTCTCTGGAAACACATCCTTCATCACGTAACTATAGATTAGATCACTCTTTCAAGAGGAACTTGTAACACCTCCATAAGTGGTGTCTTATTGGAGGAATGTTGTTGATCATATTAATCAGAAAAGAGTATGGTTAGAGAAATCCCAGATGTTAAGCTACAGTGTTGCAGGGTTAAATCAGATATAGGTGCTCTGTTTGTGGTGACATGTTTTCTGGGCTGGTCCTCACACACAGATGTTCTGGATTATATTCTCTAGTGTTATCAGGCACAGTGTGCTCCAGGGCTTCTCTGCTGTTTACAGATGAACTGCTTGGCTTCTGTGATATACAAAAACATAAAAGTAATGAATATTTTATTATTAACCTATTATTACTTGATGAATTTCCTATTCATCGCAGTAAATTCTCGTCAAAATCCTTTGTATATTGTTTTTTAAAAAAGAGGTTCAACAGTATATTCAAACCATTTCATCATCCAACAATCTTAAAACAGTCAATGTATTTATCTTTTTCATTTATTTTACAGCTTCTGCTGTTTTTTGGATGTAAATGCTGCTTTGTATAAAATATTACCTCTTTGTCCTTGGCATAAAAAGTGACGACAAACAAACAAATAAATAAATTCAGATTTCCGTTCCAAAAAAAAAAAAAAATAATAATGATGTTATTTTAGTTTTCTTTGCGAAAAAAAAGAAAAAGTATTCTTCTAGGGTCGCAAACCTAAAGTTGATCCACTGATGACACATGGACTGTTTTACCGTGTTTTTACTGCGTTTCTGGACATGGATCTTTTCATATATCTTCATTTGATATCACCTGAAGATGGGTTTGTGACAGTATTTGAATTTTTGGGTGAAATAACCTTTTCATTAAAGGGTTATTAATAAAATAAAAAAAAAGCTTTATTATTAAAAAACCCAGAAGTCCAGAAAATAAACTAGCTAGTGTATTGCACATATACGGCTCCGGAGAGGACGGTACTGTCAGGAGTGTGGTCGGATGTGGTGCTGGCCGGTCAACAGCTCACCTGTCTTCAGTGTCCATCTCGGAGCGCGCGGGTGTGAACGGAGTGGGGAGTGTCTCTCTCGGAGTGTGTTTATAGTGAAGGAGGAGTGTCTCTCTCTCGGAGTGAACAAACACACCTGTCTTCAGTGTCTCTCTCGGAGCGGGTCGGTGTGAACGGAGTGAAGGAGCGGAGGAGTGTGTCTCTCGGAGTGTGTTTAGGAGTGTCTCTCTCGGAGTGAACAGCAGCACACCTGTCTCTCGGAGCGCGCGGGTGTGAACGGAGCGGGGAGTGTCTCTCTCTCTCGGAGTGAAGGAGGAGGAGAACACAGGCGCATCTTCACACACTCCTCTCTGACAGTACGAGAGAAAGCGGAATAAAACCTCCAGCACCGAGCGAAGCCACCGGGAAGCAACACTCGGTAGGTTTACAGCTGCTTCTGCTTCATTAGCGCGGTGTGACGCTGCAGGGTAATACCAGGGTGTTCTGGGACTGTATTCGTCATATTTACGTGATGTCTAGGAGTTTTTCTAACAGGAGAAATACCATGTTTTACCACGGTACGTGATAATAGGGAACTTTTGTCACTTTTTTTAATTGAAGGACGCTTAAATCAGGTGATAATTCGCTTTGTGTATGCTTGTTTACTTGCTTTGAGAAAGAATGTGTTTTTTACAGGTGTAATCACTTTAGAAGCTTGTTTTATGGGAGATGCATGATATTTATGGGTGTCTCTGAGTCCCCTGACTGCATCAGAATATGTACAGTTATTACCAGAAGACTCCTGAAACATTATTTTAACATGTGGCTTGTGTTTAAAGTCAGTAATATGCTCATTAAACTGAGAATAACCTGTTACTTGTTGTACTGAAGCTATTAAAGAGTCATGGGGGTCTCCAGGACCCAAACAGAGCATGATGATTAATCATTAAATACTTCAAGACAGTTTGCTGTGAGTAGACTGTGTTTTTACAGTATGTAGTACAGTATAGACGGGACGGGGTATTTATTTGTCTGTTTGGACGTCAGGGATGTTCATTGTCCTCCTGATTCTTTCCCTTTCCTGTTTGCTGCTGTTCAGATTGTGTTTGTTTCCGTCCTTCACATGCTGCAGATTTACTCCGCTGTATAGAAATATTCAACATTAGTTCAGATGTATTTATTGTTATTGTGTTTACTGTGCTTCAGCTGATTCAAAATCAGAAAAACGTTTGACAAAGTGTGTTTGAAATCGTTATATCTTTTTTATAAAAAGAAATATATATAAACTTATTTTTAGATATAGTGTTTTATTTTTATACATTTATGTTTTTTATTATTTTTATATTCAGATGTATTTATTACTTTATTTATTGTGGATAATTTGATTCAAAACATTTACTGACATTAGTAGGATTTTAGAAACAAATATTTTGGTGTGTTTGAAATCTTTTTACTTTAACTAAATAAGTAAATAAACAAACAAACAAGTAAGTACATATATAAATAATCAAGTAAAAATAAATATATATGCATAAAATATTTTTTATATTGTCTTTTTATTTTTATATATTTGTGTTTTGTGTATTACATTAAACAATTTTGTTAATAATGCTTTTCAAATTTAACAATACATTTTTGTTTTTAGAAAATGTTTTACATTTAACAATAATTTTAGTAAACGTATCTAACTGATTTGAATGAAACTAAGTTTGTGTATTATATTTATTATATGAGACAACAACTAACAGTGTCATAATATGACCATTTATTAAAGGAGAAGCAAATATACAATGATCTAACCAATCAGAATCCAGTGCTGGAGCTGGAGGCAGGAAGCACACGTCTGTGAAAGACTGGAAGACTGATGTGTCGTGATAGTTGTTGTCAGGTTTCACGCTCTGGCTCTGGGAGCGGTCCTCGTGAGGAAAGCCAGGCGGCGTCTGCGAGGGTCTTATCTGTGCTGGCCAGCTCTATTGTTTTATCTGGACCGAGCTTTGTTCTGCTGGAAACAATAGCTCTGTTTGATGTGAGAGCCGGCGTACAGTGCAGGACACTAACTCACCGAGCCTTGAGACGTGCTCTGACTCGATCAGAGACGGGGTCCTGTCTTTCACTGTCTGCAATTACACCACTTGCTCATCCATTAAAAATCATAACATTTGTTTATTTTATTTAGGTGTTTGAATGGGTTTTTATTAATTGATTATCTATATTTTTTTACAGTTCGAATGCAAATATTTGGTTTATTAAAATAATAATAAATAAAAATAAAATAATAAAATAAAATAATAAATAAATAAAAAAATAAACACTGACAAAAACAACTACTGTCAACATTTTAATTAATTATATATATATATATATATTTCAATATAACTAACAGTATTTATTTAAAAATGGCATGCTGGCGTTTCATTAAAATACTTTCTTTTTTATTATTATTAATTAGTTGTTTTTACAAATTGAGTGCAATTATTTATTGAATGTAAGTATCTCTTTACATTTATCATATTAAAACGTATATTTAAATGATTTATTTAAATACTATTTCTCATAAATAATCTGCACTGATTATTATTTTATTTATTTTTATTATCATAATTGTATATATATATAAATCTTTCAGATGGAGTAATTGTAGTCAGTCATGTTCTTACCATCAGAGAGGTGTGTATAGCTTCTGTTCCACCTGAAGTCTTCCTGTGATCCAGTGATCCAGTGATTTCCCGAGGAAGACTGAGCTTTCTGATCTTGTGCCCAGAGCAGTTTTGTGGGATCTTGATTACTCCATGGCTTCATGTGAAGGAGTCTGAGGATACTGGCTCGGCGTGATATCCATCTGACCGGCTGAGGTTATAGTGTCGAGGATATCAGATTACTTTTTATGGAGTTTAGGGAGTAGTTGATCACATTTTTATCCCTTGTGAACAGATGAATCATTTCACTTTTGGCTCTGGAGAATCTGATATATCAATGTTCTTTGTACTTGCTACGCATATCTGCAGTTTGTTGGGAGCAGGACTGATTTATATCTTCAGATCTGTTTCAGATCATCAGAGCATCTGCCTCTGCTTTATTCTCTCATCTGTACTCTTCTGCTTCTTATATATTAACTCCAGATCTTTCATCCTGACTCTGATTTACTGCTGTGCTGCTGATAGTTCTTCATAATAAATACACAAAGTAGATGTTGATTCTAATAATCACAGACTTTTCCAAAGAGGCAATAAATCACATAAAAACGTACCCTTATTTAACTATACGTATATATGTGTATGTGGAGAAATAAAGAATAGCCAGACCGATTCATTATTTGTCCTTTTTTCATCTAAATGTAGTATTTAGTACGCGATGTGAGATTGGAGAGTAGCCAGGGAGATAACAGATGACATAGACCACCCAACAAGCACGTCACAAATGCCATTATTATTCACTTGTGGCTTTAATACAGACTGAAGTAGAACCACTGTGTCCAATCCTGTGGAAAAAACTGACTCGGTCATCTAAAATAAACCCAAAGACTCATGTGCCCTCATCCATAAGGAAAAGAAGAATCGGGAGCCAGTTTTGATAAGGATTGTGCTGTAAATTTCATATTCATATATAAACACACCCCAAAAGCCTTTCTGAAAACAGATTTAAAGATATTTATGTGTTTGTGTTTATATATTATAGCCTACATAGTACATATACTCAGTAGACAGTACACACACACACACACACACACATATATATATATATATATATATAAAACAACAACTTTATTTTGGATGTGATTAATAGTTTGCCCGCAATAAAATAAATGAATAAATATTTTGTACACTAAAGGAAAAAAATGTTAATAAATGTATAAGAAAGTAAAACCAAGAATAAACTTGTTTACTGTACGTCACTGAGCTTGTTAACGTGGACAGGTGGATCTTGGGATGGCGATCAGTCGTGATCGCGTGGCTCTGAATGTGCGTGTGTTGGCGAGACGGCAAACAACATCCTCTGTGAAGGACTCAATAACCCATTGTGGTGCCTCTCTATTATCTTAATTAATTAGTCCTTCTCTCTATCAGCCCAACAATAACAATACGCTGGCGAACATAGTACTTCCTTCCCACAATGCATCTGTTGGAACCTGCTGTCTGGCGCCAACCCCAGGAAGGTCAGGACGAGGCTGGCTCTGTGTGGGCCAGGGGCGTAGGGAAGCTCTGTTTAACACACAGCCAGCTGTTTCGACAAATAATAGTGAGTTCGTCATCATTCAGCCAAACTCAGTCTCCAGCCAAGCTCAGTTCTGATGTTATTTCTGCTTACGGAGCCCAAAACAAGCACGCTTAGCATTGTACTAGCAATGAATCGTGTATATATTTGTCTCTCATTGTTTCTGAGTGATTTGATTGTAATCTGCAGCTGTTCAGTCCTTCAGGATCAGGATGGAGTGTGTGCTGAATATGAGAGCCCAGTTATATGAAAAATGTCTATAAATAGTACACCTAATAAAAACAACCGTAAAAGGGAGTAAAAGTTATTATGAGAAGTAGCCTAGATCTTTGTAAACTCATTACGTAGTCCAGATTACATCTAATCAGTTACAACCCAGCACTATCTCTGTGCCAGAAATGCTGGTTATATGATGAAAATACCCAAATATATTAGTTTACAATTTATGCACTATGCTAAGGTCTTAATTAGGTGAAGATTCCTCATGATCTACTCTTGATTGGTGTGAAAAGTAATGGAAGTTGGTGTGTTACTGTTAGTAGTAGCCATTACGACTGGCAACTGCAGTGAATTGTGCAGATAGGTATATGCTTTTTGGATTTCCACCCAGATGTTCCTCCAGTGAGCTCAGGTTGTTATGTCACACTGCTCAGATTACAGTTCTCTTTGGTGCTACCAGCGGTGCAGAAATCCCACACTTAACCTCCACACCCCAATATCACCATCCAAACTTCTACTAGAGCTCAGAGACAGAGGTGTTTTGGACACATATATTTGATTAGCCGTCTCCCGACACGCCTGTCTAAACCTCCGAACCCTGCGTTCCTCACGTCATGTATCGCTCCACCTGGAGCAGAGATACTCGCACCCCCTCTGGCAGGACGACCCTTGAGGTCCCGGGATGTCAGAGAGCTCGGCGGGGATCCTTACCTCCCGGTGTGGGGCTCTCGCTCTGTTTTCAAACCAACCACGCTGGAATTCTTCAGGGCCAAAGAGCCAAAGATAAATCAAGTGAAGATTATAGAGGACGGCACATCAGCTGAGATAAAAAAAGTTGTCATGGTGCTTGCTATCTAATGTGATTGATCTTTTTTTGTAGCGTCCTAAAGGCCTTGGTATTTTTTAACCGTGTGATGTGGAAGACGAATGCATAGGTGTGAAACCTTAGAGGTCCAGTTTACGAATAAAAGCTGTCCTTGTTATTTAGTATCACTAGTTCAATATCTGTTTAGTATGGAAGCCTGTTTCTGCCTCTGAATAAAAAATAAAAAAGGCTATTAAAGCTTTTTATCAAACAATTCAGACTTTTTTCTCAGAATTGCACGATACAAACACATAAATCCGACTTTACATCTCATAAATCCGACTTTACATCTCATAATTCTGACTTTACATCTCGCAATCCTGACTTTACATCTCATAATTCTGACTTACAATCTCGCAATTATGATGTAATGTCTTACAATTCTGACTTCATATCTCGCAATTCTTACTTTAGAACTGAAAATTGTGGCTAACAATTGACCCAATTTCGAGTTTATGTTTCACAATTCTGAGAAAAAAAGTCAGAATTGTAAGATAAAAAGTCACAATAAACGTTTTAAATTTTTTTAATTCAGTGGCAGAAATGGGCTTTCATAGGACTGCGCATCAGCTGAGATAAGTTGTCATGGGGGTTGCTATTTAATGTGATTTAGCCTCTTTTTTGTAGCGTCCTACAGACCTTGATACTTTTGTAACCATTTGATGTGGAAGACGAATGCATAAGTATGAAACCTAAGAGGTCCAGCTTAAGGATAAAAGCTGTCCTTGTTATTTAGTATCACTAGTTGGCTGTCTGTTTTAGATTAGGCGTCTTAGCGTAAATCATTTGTTAACTCCCATCAAAAGCACATGTTGTAGAGATGCTCTCTTTTATTATGACGGTTGACCCGTGCTGTTTCATCTTCTACAAATTGCTCTCGAAGGCTTAGCAGAGGGATTTCGGAGCTATCTGTAATTGGCTTTAATTAATGCGCTCCCTGGTTCTGTCGTGTGAGGCAAAACAGAGCCCTCTAGCTTTCCTTATGAATAGCATTCGCAGACAACAAGAAGGATAGGGCGGCTAATTTTGGTCTATCGCTGCTGTAAATATGAGTCCCCTCGAGTGCCCTGGGAACACGCAGATGTACAAAAGAGTCTCTCTGGAAATACTTTGCTTAATTCCACTGGAGTACCTTATAATCATGCCCAGACTGAATCTGGAGATTGTTTTTATCCATTGATTTCCGAGGGAATTTGTGGAATGGACTTAAAGGGATAGTTTTGTCATTAATTACTTACATTCATGACCTGAGAGTTTGTGTTTAAAATAGTCCGTCATAAAAAAACAGTGGTTCAACCTTAAATTTAGGAAGCAGCGAGAAAACAAAAATAACAACTTCAAAGCTGTTGCAGTCTGACACGGATGAAGAAATGACAGAATATTTTTCCATTTCACTAATGTCTATGCAGGGTAAGAAAACTCTCAAATTTCATAATCCTTTTAAAGAGATAGTCCACCCAAAATATCCTTAAAATACTTTCATTTGTCTTTGATGATGATGAAGGTTTTTTTAATTTATGACAGATTTTTTGTTTCTGGGTGAACAGTGCTATTAAATGTGGCAGAATGTGACTATTTTATTTTATTTTATTTTATTTTTCAGTGCTGCTTGAAATTTTACATTCAATTCATTGATTCATCTGAACTAGTTCACTAAACCAGTCTTTAACTGCGGCTCTGCCGTGCATGACAACAAAATAATTAACAAAACTAATTATTAATATTTATTAGTTGTATTTATTCTATGATCTTAATTATTAATTAATAAAAGATAATAATAAAAACCCATGGAGGACCAATGTACTCTCTTTCAGACTTGTCAACAAAATAAACGTATTTATCGTTTAATATTAATAAATGAATAATCAACCAGCTGTAATAATACAGTCATTATTTTTGCTATTCCTTCAATGATGCTGGTGCAGAAAGGCCAGTATAGAAGACCGCACACACGTGACTCTCCTGTGCGTGAAAGGTGTGTTTCAGACTGGGACTGCTCCACAAACACAAGCCCGTCAAACAACAAATACCTGAGGCTCCACACACAGCACACAAAAGGAAGAGGCGAAAGACTAAGCATGTGATTTTAACACTGGCAGTGACTCCAATCTGCAGTCCGAGGTTTCTCCGCAGGGAACTGCCTGTTTTATGGGTGGTGTGACATCCAGGGCCAGTCGGACCACCGGGGAGGAAACACTGGATAAGTCTGTATCATCTGCCGAGCAGGAGTTTGTTGACACTGTCAGTGAGGTCAGATGCACGAGGGGCGTCGCACATGAGTCAAGATAATTGCTAATAATGACAATATTATGAGATAGTTGAAGTGGACCACGAGTGATTAAAGACATTAATGACAGAATAATGTCCACAAAGTCCTTTCACTCTCCCTCGTGTTGATCTGAACTCGTACGGCTTTCCTACGAGAGATTCTAAAGGAATAGTTCAACCACAAATAAAAATGGACATCACTCACCCTCAGGCCTTACAAGATGGAGATGAGTTTGTTTCTTTATGGGAACAGATCTGGAGAAATATGGTTTATGCTCTGCTGTGAAGGAGGAGGACCAGGTTTTATTCACACCGGCCTTGTTGAGTAACTCTTTTGTTTATCTCACTCACTTTGATTCTCTCTTGTATTTGTGTTTTTGTTCAAACCAGGTTGTTTACAAACATGTCCTTAACTTTTACATAGCAGCCTTTGCTGTGAAGCCTTTGTTGTGGATCCAAATGTTGTTGTTTGTGTTTTACAATGAAACAAACGGGATTTAAGTCCAGCAGGTGTTCGTCTGGCGTCCTCTCATCCCAGACCCAACAACAAACAAAGTGTGTCTAGACAGTGATGTTAACAAGCTGCCTTTAAACCCTCGAAGAGATGAGACACTCTCTTCTGGCTCTTTCAGATATTTTCCAGTTCATTTCACTGTATCCTCATCTCTTATAGTACATTACATACTCATCCTGTGAAGCACTGCAGATGATCTCATTCAAACAGCAACACATGGAAAACTACTGACTTTAATACCTAACATTTTCTTTAAAAAATATTATATATATATATATATATATATATATGCATATAAGTTGATTAAAAGTAGAGATCCTATCAGCTTCATGTTTCATGTAGGCCTAAGTGAGTGGACCAGTCAAATTCCTGCATTTCTTTGATTTTGGGTGAACTGTAAAAAAAACAAATATATATATATTTATTCTGTTAAAATTCTGATTATAA
>JAUMHP010000079.1:10279891-10290213 GCA_032361065.1 Enteromius trimaculatus | reverse complement strand
GACCGACTGAAAGGGAACGTCTCGGTTACATATTGTAACCCTCGTTCCCTGAAGAAGGGAACGGAGACGTCACGTCCTGTCGCCATGGATCTGTACCACAGCTAGGGGACCGTGTACACCGGCTTGGCGCTTCAGCGAAAAAACGAATGAATGCTTAATCCGCTGACCTACTTATAGTTGCGCTGTGATTAGGTTCAGCTGGATATTAATCAGCATATGCCAATTTCATTGGCGTGTTTGTATACACGCAGAGTTAATTTGCCATCTCGAAGCGAGATTCCTATTCGTCTTTCACCGACGTGACGGGTTACAAACGTAACCGAGACGTTCAGAATTGAAATATCAGTGGACTGTCACTGAAAGTTAATGCTCCATCATGTTGGAAATATGCCCTACACGAAAACAACCCTAAACCTACCTGATAGTGTTAACAAATACAAAACTGATATGTTGATGCAACCGTGTCTTTTCAAACTCCTTTTACACAGATCTGAAGTGTTTTGTTGAAGCATAGTTACACAGGATTGAACCAGATCATACCAAACAAACCTAGTGTCTATGAAAACATAGATATGAAGCTGGATATGTGTGATAATAACCTTCAAAAGCATCAGTTTTCAAATCTCCCAGCCTATTAAGATTGTTTTGAAGTCATAACATGATATTCTTCAAGTAATTGTGCAAAAATGACACTTTATTAATAGAAACTCTGTAAATTTGTGAAATAAGAAATAAAAGGGTTTTACTGCCTCTAGTGCAGAGATATGTATGGCCACACTTTACTTGAAGGGGTGTGCATAACTGACATGACACCTTCATAATCATGACATGACATACGTCACGGATATGAAGGAGATACCTTGCTGCAAGGTGCATGTTTATGAAAACTCCTTTAAGTATCACTAATTTTTAATGCAAAGATTACATTGTTTGAGATGCCTTTGTCATGACTTGCTATTAACCAGTACTTCATACCCAGTCAGTGTCTCTGTTATGACTACTGGACATTACCAAGACAACATAACCTGTTAGTGTCTATTTCATGCAAGTAGGGCTCGCTGCAGCACAGGAGATCCAGGGGGCGTGGTTGGATCCACATCTAGGGGGTGGAGATTGGTAGGTTTAGGCTCCTCATGTCATGACAACTTGATATTACTTAGACAACATAACCTGTCATAAATTTGACACACGTGACATAGCAGATTAATTATCAAACGTATGAAATGACTAGCTTTATGGGTTAACATTACATTAAACTGTCATGTGGTTGATTTTAATATTGGCCGTCACAAGGCATTATAATTCATGCATATTTTTCTGACCACTTTTATTCAGTGGTACAAATTGAATTTGTCATAAAGTGTTAATATTCCGTCAAATTATTATATGACAGAATATTTATTTGATCTATTGTTATTTATTATTTAGTTTTCTAAGGTCAAGTTGTCATAACAAAGGCATCTCAAACAATGTCATCTTTGTAACAGTTGACACTTAATAACAGTTGTCATAAACATGAATTAAACCTCCTTCATAATCATGACATATGCACACCCCTTTAAGTAAAGTGTTACTGGAAATAATATATAGACACTAAATATTGCTGGGTTAAAAACAACCCAATTTGGGTTATTTTGGTATTTAGTTTTAACCCAGCAATTTGGGTTATATATTTGCCCCAGCATGCTGGGTTGCTTTTTTTATGGTTTAAAATGACCACATTAAATGTCCTATATCATATCTGATGATAAAAACTATAACAAAATATATGCAGTGTCTTTGTTAACAAGATGCGACAGGACTAAAATGATATCTGAGGACTACCGAACATTCAAAATACATCCTATATGCTAACTGTTCTCTTTCAAAACATGCATCCCTGTCATTGGTTTGCATAGTGTTAGTATGGCTGCAGTGGACCTAGACTACCAAACCGGACTAAAAGTTGACAAAAATGTGATTTTCATTTGAAAATAAAGTTTAAATCAAAAATGCCTGCCAATATTAACACGGTTTCAGAAATAATAACATTGACATAACACCTCAAAAATGTCCATGTACGTGGAGGGCTGCTTTTCAAAGGATTAGTAGTCATAATTTCTACTCCCCCATGTTGTTCTAAACCAATACAAACTCTAATTTTTGGAACACAATAAATATATTTAATATTCTCTTAATTTGTGTCCTCCACTGCAAGTCTGGGAGACCAGTATTTTCTTCTGAACAGACATGTTTGCTATGATATAATTTAAGATTATTTATATATTAATATTGCCATGGATTACTTCTACAATAACTATTTTTGAAACATGACAATTATCTATTATCTAGACTATTTTTATTCTAAAAATGTAAGAGAAAATAAAAAACAATCATATGTGTTCTAAAGACAGACAAAAATCCGTATATGTTTGGAATGACATGAGAGCTAGTAAGTACATTTTTTGTGAACTATTCATTTAAGAAAGGAAGACCAAGAATGATGACTCTTCAAATCAGACACTAAGTACAAAGTTGGTTTGAGTTCTGCAATGAAAAACTGCAATGGTTTACATCAAATATGAATACGCAATCATACTGTTTTCACGTCAAAATGTGAAGTAAAAAGGCAGGAGAGAACGGAAACATTTTCTTTGTCAAATAAATTAAGTAGGCCTAATTAATTGAAGAACAATGAAGTTCTACTATGTCTCTGACTTTTAACATCTACAAAATCAAACACTCTTTTACTCTTATTAAACAACATGATGGAATCATGATGTTTACTTGCTTTAACCGTCTTTCCCTCTCTTTTGAAGAAGCTAAGAGAATGGCCCTGTTCTCTGTCCTTAACTCCCGGTGAAGGCATTAAGACACAAGCTCAACAAGTCTCAAATATTACATGCAAAACATTACTTTTAACAATTACCACTTCATCAGTCTCAAAATAATTACGCTAGTCTTTATTACATAGCGCCGTTAGAGATAACACATTTATATGTAAATGTTTTAATAACCTTCTATTAACACCTCAAAAAGAGCAAATATTGTAAAATCATATGTAAATATTATATAAGACACTCACAGTTGTTATATTAAAAGTATATCTGCCGTTCAGTAAGCCAAAAATTCATTTGTGAGGAAAAAACCTTTCAATATAAGCTCTTTTCAGACTATTCCTGCCTTCCATGAAATCTCAAAATATTCCTGTAATGCTCTGAATGAGGAGGAGGAAACGTTTGGGTAAGTTTTAGTGAGTTTATTTAAAGAGTGCAGTAAAAGTCTTTGGTTTGGGTGAATGAGTGATGATTCGAATCATGCAGCGCCGTAACAGCGGTTCACAGTATCTCGTTGGAGCACAGGTGTGTTGATCTGAATCCTCAGAACAGTGACTCTGATCGATATCCGTGAGATTAATGCACACTCCTTTCCTTTGCAGATGAATCCGTGGTACTACTGGATTTCGTGGAGGCGGCCTGTGAAGACAGGTAAGCAAGGAAGATGAGCAAACACAGGTAAGTCGTTGCTTTAACTCACATGTGGTATTGTGAACCGTGCGCTGTGGATCTCAGGATTCGTTGTGAAGGTGAGTGCAAAATCAGGTAAAGCACAGGGTTCGTTCAGCGTGAGGCATGAAGGTAAGTAATAAGTGAGTTACCTTGATCACAGCCGTCGTGTTGTAGGTGAGGTGGGCTTAAAAAGCCGCCTGATGAGGGAGACTACAGGTGGAGGCAATTAGAAATCAGGTGATTGTGATCGTGCATACGTGACTGTGCTGGGATCAGTTGAACTAGAAGGTGTGGTTTCCAGTGAAGGATCGGCTGTGTGGTTCAACACAGATCGATGGCGTGACAACTCCCAAATACAAACAATAAATAATGACTTTAAATCAGGGGTGCCCAGCCCTGCTCCTGGTGATCGACTGTCCTTACCCAGCGCTCTCAACCCAGCATTTGGGTTGAAAAAAATAACCCAGCATTTTTACAGTGTATATATATATATATATGTTAGGTTAAAGTACTTTTTTAAAATTTATTTAAATTAATTTTTTTTTTTTTGAAGCACAGGTTTCAAATGATTAAGTAGCTGATATACTACTCAAAATGAAGGCAAACACTACTGTACAACTTTGTGGTTACACACATTAGTAGATCATGGTGATAGTTAATGTAGGGTGACCATACGTGCCATTTTCCCAGGACGCATTCTGACCAGGACCTGGTCAAAAAGCCAAACCTACATATTTTAGAAATCCTGGCCAAGATGTGTCCTGGGGAAAATGGCACGTATTGTCACCCTAACGTGATTTTCACCTGTGGTTCTTCTGATAGGACACCTGTGTGAACTTCATACATCCACTAAAACTCATCAGCTGAACATTAAGCAAAAACGGTGCAGAAAATGAAATTTAAAGCTGCAGTCTATAACTTTTGGCGCCCTAATAATTAATAAACAGCATGTGTGCATCTAGTGGAAAAACATTGTAGCTGTATCTACTTCTCTCTGTGTATGTCTATGAAGAATCACTCAGATTCTGGACTCGGGGAAGACTAGGGGAGGTGGAGTGTGTCTGATGGTGAACAACCGATGGTGCTCACACTTCTGCACACCGAATCTTGAACTTCTGACCACCACATGTCGCCCTTTCTATCTCCCTCGGGACTTCAGCTCGGTCATTGTCAGTGCTGTTTATATTCCACCTCAAGCAGACACGGACACTGCAATATGGGATTTACATGAAACACTACACCTTCATCAGACTCAACACAGGGATGCCACACCCAATGGTTTGTGGGTGATTTCAACAGTATCAACATTAAGCACTCACTGCTGAATTTCCATCGGCACATCGGCTGCCCCACCAGGGGCGAAAGGACATAAGACCACTGTTACACTCCATTCAAGAACAGCTACAAGGTACAGTCACTACCATCGTTTGGGAAATTGGACCACGGCGCCATCTTCCTCATGCCTGTTTACAAACAGAGGCTGAAACAGGAAGCCCCAATACAGAGGGAGGTCCCACGCTGGACAGACCAATTGATGGCCGCTCTGCAGGACACGCTAGATGACGCATACTGGGACATGTTCTGGCGCAGCTCTGATGATGTCAGCATATTTACAGAAGCAGTTGTGGGATTTATAGGGAAACTAATGGATTAAACAGTGCAGAAAACTATCATCAGGACATTTCCCAACCAGAAGCCGTGAGTGGATAAAACCACCCACAACGCCCTGAGATCCCAAAAGGAACATGGATGACTACAAGGCTGCATGTTACAGCACGGGCAGAGTGATGAAATGAAGTGGCGCTACGGGAGGAAAGTAGTCACAATTCCAACATGGCAGCTCTAGGGGCCTGTGGCAGGGAACAATCACGAACTATAAAACACCACCCTCCAGATCAGGGAATGACGAGCTAAATACTTTTAATAGCAATGCCAATGGCATGCATGCTGAAAGAGCATGATGTGAGGAGGGCATTCAGGGGAGGTTGGGTTCTGAAGGACTGCGCTGACCAACTAGCACCGGTGTTCACCGAGATCTTTAACCTCTAACTGGAACAGTCTACCGTCCCCTCATGTTTTAAGCAGTCCCCCATTGTTCCTGTTCCCAAAAAACCCAGACCACCTGCCTCAACGACTACCGCCCTGTAGCTCTGACACCAGTGGTGATAAAGTGCTTTGAGACACTGGTCAGAGACTTCATCATTGCATCACTACCGGACACACTGGATCCACTACAGTGTGCATATAGACACAACCGCTCTACGGAGGATGCCAGCTTTCACATCCTCCACACCACAACAAGCCACCTGGACTGCAGAAAATGCTGTTTGTGGACTACAGTTCAACACCATAATTCCCTTCACACTCATCTCTAAGTTGGAGGCCCTTGGTCTCAGCACACACCTGTGCCGATGCATCTCCAACTTTCTGAAGGACAGACCGCAAGCCGCAAAGATGGGTAAACACTCATCGACTGTGTGGCCACTTCTAACTCCACCACCATCAGTAAGTTTGCTGATGACACTGTTGTGTTAGGTCTGATCTCAGACAACAGTGAGACGGCCTACATACAGGAGATTAAGAACCTGGAGAGTTGGTGCCAGGTGAATAGTCTCCATCTGAACATCAGCAAAACTAAGGAGTTGATAGTGGACTTCAGTACGAAGCAGGACAGGACATACCAGCTGACCACAATCAGCGGGACCCTAGTAGAGAGAGTGGACAGCTTCCGTTACCTGGGAGTTCACATCATGCTGGACCTGACCACTCATGGTAAAGAAGACCTGACAACGTCTGTACCATTTGAGACACTTAAGAGACTTCCCTCTCAGGTGCTTAAGACTTTTTACACCAGCACCATCGAGATTGTCCTGAAGGGCTCAAGCTCCCTGACCTGCAGGACATCTACAGCAAGCGGTGCCTAAAAAGGGCCAGGAAGATAGCGAAGGACATCAGCCATCCCAACAATGGACTCTTTTCTCTGCTGCGTTCAGGGAGGTGCTTCCGCTCCATGAAGGAGAATACAGAGAGAATTAGGAGGAGCTTCTTCCCGCAGGCCGTTTGGAGTCTAAACCATTCTACACTCTAATACACTAAAATTTAGACCACAGCACACTTTCACTCCGCACAATTCGGACTTTTCAATTTGCACTACCTGATATTCACAGTTGCCATTTGTCTTCAGAATGCCTCTTTACTCAATTATCACTATATTGCACAGCACACAGACACTTTGCACTGACATACACTTTTATTGTGTGTATATATATTTCATATAGTTATATAGCCATTCTATTTCTATTTTTTATTTTATTGCTAGTTTATTTTTTTTAGTACTTATTATTTAATTATTTTTCTCTTCTATTTCTATTTTGCTGTTCACTTAAGTGTTTTCTTAAAGTTTCAATTCGTTTTATTATTGTGTCAATTTGTTGAGCAGTTGTGCCATACATTTCACTTACCGTGTATGTATGTGAATGTGACAAATAAAATTTGAATTTGAATTAATGCAAAGACATTCAACTATTATATTTTCTAGTGATCTACAGTAAGTGTCTGAAAAGTGTCTAAACTGTGTGTACACTCTAAAAAAAAATCTGTAAAATTTACAGTAAAACAGCAGCTTAGGTTACTGGAATTTTACCATAAAGAATTGTGTTGCAAGTTACCGATTTACCGTTCTAACTTAATTTTACATTTGATTAACGTTATTTCATTAACTGACATTATGTTTATTTACCAACCTATTAAACTACTGAAATCTATTTTGTAGCTTTGAAATACACTGATAAACACCAAATACAGGTGATGATGAGAAAGTCACATGATGAACCAAAACCAAATCACAAGCAACTTTTAAATATGAACATATGTAGAAAGAGCTCAGAATCATTCACACAAACACTAAACACCATCATGATGACTCATCAAACTGAAATATACTTTAAACATTAATTACAACAATAGATGTAAGTTATTTAAAAATAATTTAAAAAAAAATACAATTTGAAATATAATGCAGAGAATTCTGGGAATGTCAATTTACATTTGTTCACTGTAGTCTTTTTCAGCTTCCAAAAAGGGTATAGGCTATTATTGTAAATTTACATGTACATGGTTCAATGTTCAATACAGTTTTTCACAGTAAGGTAACTTATCTAACATTGAAGTCTTTTACCATTAAATTCACTGTTATTTTTTACAGTAATTTCTCTAAATATTTAAAAATATTTTAAAAGATTATGCATTTGCATTGGTGGTTTCAGAAAGAAGCTTTAAAATCTTTAAAAACGTCCCATATCACATGTTCTTAAAAAGTAAATAAACAAATAAATACATAAATAAAGTTAGAAAAGTTAACTTTGGGGAACCCAGAAATGTACTTCTGTGGCATCGCTGTAAAAACTGCTTACTGAAAGTGTATCATTCATGTCACTCCTGCACAATCGTTTACAGCCACTTTCAGTCACTTGATTATTATCACTGCCACCCAAATCAAACCACGGGACAGCGTGGTTAAAAGCTCCAACTCCACAGTCACACTTCAGAGGTGATCAAGGTAACATCACTCTTATTTAACTTCTGCCTCACCTTTATAAACCTTTATACTTACCTGTGTGTACTCACCTGCGCCAGCCCACTCTTCACACACAGTCTCCTGCATCAGAAAGGAATCCTAGGAGATAGGATTGTATCACGGAGATCGTTTCACTCACCTACCTCAAGGGAAAAGGTTACCTCTGTCTGAAGTTCATCTGAGAAAGTTCCAGGAGGCACGAACTGGAGATCGCTCAGATCCCTAAAAGACAGTTCAACGGACTATCATCTGAATCATACTGCCCTTTTCACTTGTCTTTCTTTAATAAATTGTTTCTCTGTTTCCAGTCTGTTTCCAGTCTCCTTTCTGCTGAGCATTACAATTCATCTCCTATGAAAAATTCAAAATGTTTCATATACATATTTACACTTATAAAGTACATCAACATTAAGGTTAAATTCAGTTTTCAACAAGCACTCATTAAAGACATGTTTACAGTCTATCTGAATTGGTGTGGCTTCAGGGATGTGCAGAGACTTGTTGAAAGGGCCAGTAATTTCACATGCCACATAGATCCGTGACAATGCATGCTGTATTAAACACTAGTCCATGCATCTGGTAGGAATGTAAACATGAATTACTCTCCCGTGAGACTATAGTTCCTGCCGGCAAAGATTTTCCATCAACAATCATCTCATCCAGATGATCATCAGCAGCTGCTCCACACATCTACAACAACAGCACTGATAAAGTTTTGTGTGAGTTACAGAAACCACCCTTCAAAAGACCCACCCTTCAAAGACAAGCGTGCTTAACTGCATTTAGTGTGCACTTGTGGGATACTTCAAATCTTAAAAGCTTATTTTTAAGAAAAGAAAACGTATACTTGAGGATAATAAAAATATTTCTATATATTCATTTAAGTGTTTTTAAAGAGAATTCACTTTCATGACTCTTTCCTAAGTACAATTAAACTTACACTTAAGTACTAAAACATGCATTTAGAATAATTATGTTGTAATAATCTTTGGTTACACTTTATTTGAAGGTGTCCTTGTTACACTGTAATAATAAATTTGTGCAATATTAATTACACAGGGTTAGAATTAGGTTTCGGCTTAGGTTTACTTGCATGCAATCATGTATTGTTTTTTTAAATAGTAAGTACAAGTAATATGTGTAAAAAAGACACTTATATATAAAGTGTTACCAAAGTAACATATAAACAGCCTGGTAACACTTTATAATAACTACATGCCATATCATTAGTTCATCTTTATGAACCATTGTTTCAACCCAAATAGTCATTAGTAAGCAGTTTATAAATACTGCTGGTCAGACTGACATTTATATTCAGCTGGCTATAGAATGCTCGCCATAAACGGGAGGTGAATTGGGGACCCCAGTCTGTGGCAATGTCTTCTGGCATACCGTAAAATCTGAATACTTGTTCCAAGATAACTTGAGCGGTCTCTCAGGCTGTAGGGAGTTTAGTGAGAGGAATGAGACGGCAGGCTTTAGAAGAGCGGTCGATTATGGTCAGTATAGTGGTGAACCCCCTGGAGGCTGGTAAGTTGGTGACGAAATCCATGGCGATGTGGGACCAGGGCCTTTGTGGAGTGGGCAGAGGATGAAGGAGTTTTTGATAAGAGGTTGGCCACCAATAGCGGTTAGTGACTAATTCGGTGGCTGCGGTGATTCCAGGATGACCAGCGCTCTGGGAATCGTGGAAAAGATGGAGGAGTCTCTGGCGAAATGGTTCAGGTACGTATGTACGGTCATTGGGGCACTCTGGAGGTGGAGGGCTGTTGTTTAGGGCTTCAGGGATTTCAGCCTGGATGTCCCATCGAATGGGAGCTACGATTCGGGGAGGTGGGATGATAAACTCGGGTGGACTGGGGTTGGCCTGAGGATCGAATTGCCGTGAGAGGGCGTTGGATTTGCCGTTCTTTGAACTTGGCCGGTATGTGATGTGGAAGCCAAAGTGAGTGAAGAAAAGAGCCCAGCGTGCCTGGCGTGAATTGAATTGTTTGGCGCTGCGTATGTACTCCAAGTTTCAATGGTCGGTGAGTACAAGAAAAGGCACTTTGGACCTCTTCAGCCAGTGGCGCTTGCATGGCTAGCAGCTCTCGATCTCCAACATTGTAGTTTTGTTTTGCTTTGGTGAGTTTACGGGAGTAGAAAGCATATGGATGTATTTTGCCAAAACAAAAATATTACTATTGTCACGGAGGCTAGACGAGAGATGAATGGTCTGAACGCGTCCCCTTGTTGCGTAGCGGAATACTCAAACGCGG
>JAUMHP010000079.1:10252620-10263565 GCA_032361065.1 Enteromius trimaculatus | reverse complement strand
CATTCACTTGACTTGAGACATGGCATTGGACCATGTGTTAGTTATTGTTTCATTTACTTGTTTTATTGATTTATTTCGTATTGATTTTGTATTTATTTGATGTAATTTAAAGTATTGTTCAAAGTAGATCTTTCTCAGATACATTATTGATAGACTTTTTAAAGACTCGTAATTACACACACACACACACATATATATATATATATAGGCCTATGTGTAAAGCTATAAGACAGTGAAGTTTTCAAAATGTGTTATCTTAATCTTGTAAATAGATACAACATAATATTTGAAGGTTTATTTAGTCTGTATTCCTATAATTTCACCATGTTTGCGTTTGAGTACAGTACAGTGTTATTAGAAATATTCCTTCTATATGTTCTATATGTTCCCTAAAATAAAATATACTGTGTTTCAGGGCCCTGCAGAGACATTTAATGGGGCGGCTGCTCAAAACTATAACAAAAGGGCAAATAGTATGCTAAATAATAACAACTCTCCTTTAAGTCGAATCTAATATGTAATGCTTGCAAACACTTACCTTACGGCAATAGCAACAAGTCACTCCCCTATACATCTCTCCATGACGGTAACTCTACACTTTTATATAAAAGGGCTCCAAATGAAACCAAACCAAACCCCCCCAATCTAACTTGAACATAAACACACATAATATCACTTATACAAAAAAACAACTGTCTTCCTTAAATGACACAAAAATAAGTAAAAATCTAAATAAATACCCATGATGCACCGGGTGCAGAAGTCCTTACTGGCTCCTAACGAGCAAGCTCTGCCCTCACAAGCGAGCATTGGTTAATGGCAGTCATGTTACTGATGTGAGCCAGATCCGTTTATTTAGAAAAATTTAGATTAATAGTTACATTTTATTGTTGTGGGGCAAAGACAGGACTCCATACACACATACACATTTAACAAAAAAACAAAAAACAAAAAAAGGCCACTTGAGGCATCCAGGAGGAAAGAGGCGGGTGCACCCTCCGTCCCCCCTCCCCTCTGCACGTGCCTGCTGTGTTTAGTTGGGAAAGAGAGTTGTTTTTTTACTTAGACATTTAAATATAACATTGTAAAGCAGTAATTACAATACCGTGATTCAGTGAAACCGTGATATTTTTGTACAAGGTTATCATACCGTTAGAATCTCATACCGGCCCATGCCTCGTGATTTGATCCAAAAAAACGCCTCTAGATGGCGCCAAATGAAAAGTGATTGGTTTGCATTCTGAGATCACGTCATACCAAACTGCACCATACCAGTATTGACAAAATGGCTTTTGTATTTTCTTTAAATTGTTTATTTTGTTTGTGGGGGAAAATAATAATTGCGTTAATGTGTGTCAGTATTAAGATCACAAGTGCTACTGAACAAAGAAGAAAATTAAGAGAATCACACACAAGCATTTCCTTATATATTTTTTGACAATCTTGGTGTTTATTGTAAGTATTGCATTTTAACTCACAGCTAAAATCAGAGTGCATGTTTACAAAGAATGGCCACAAGTTCTTCAGGACCTCTGTTCCTTCCGGGTAGAAAAGCATCGCCTAACTAACAGACCCTTTCCCCCCGAGGATTTTTATTTTCCTCCGGAGTGGTCAGAGACGTGGGAGAGCTGATCCCAGATCAGCACCACTTCTCTAGGAATTGTCGTTGAATGTGGGCCTGGTTCGGTACACGGTGGCCTCAACAGGACAAGGTCCATTAACGTCAAAAATTAAATTAAATTAAATTAAATTAAATAAAACAAAACGCACTGGCGTATCAGTATGGGCCCTGGCTTTAAATAGTGCAGATTTAGAAAAATAAAAAAATAAAATAAAAACAATTAACAAACAATATGAATGTAAATAAAAGACAAAAGCAACATAATGTGTGAGGACGACAACAGAGGTCTGTGATGTTTGGCCAGGTGTTGATAAAGCACCAACGCACGTGAAAACGCCTCCGTGGCGTTCACCTCAGTTTGTTTTAAACATAATGAATTTACACCCTACTAGAACAGTCTAAAATTCTCTTAACAGGGGTGAGTTCAACTACTCCACACACATATGGGCCCTTCAGCAGCCAAAAGCATTTGGTTGATGCTGGATCGGGACACCTAGCAGATGTCCATACTGCTCGATTGCAGGCAGAACGTTTACAAATTAGACTTGGCTTTAAATCGCACTAAAAGAAAGCAGCTCTGCGTTTGGGGAGGAAATATAAAAAATAATAAAAATCACAGACGGGGTGAGTTTACGGTTTTAAAACAGAATTGGGAAACTAAAGAGGAGGGGAATGCCAGCAAAAGCTTTTTGATTAATGAAAAATAAGTTAACCCTTTCCTCCGATTTCGGATCAAGGGGAGAAAATAAATACGCCTTTAGGAAAGTTAATCAAGTCTACTTCCTCCGACACAAAATAAAGATATTAAAGAGTTTAACATACAGCACAGCGAGAAGTAGGAGTTCGTAGCGCGCTCCACGTGCACGCTAGTAGTGGAATGCCTTTCAGCATGAAAACGAATCAAATTCTGAACGTAAACCGAACAAAGAGTGCCACTCAGAGTTAGAACGCCTTTAACAGAGGTCCACACGCTTTGGTGTCCAACCGACCACTGCCTGCGGTCACTTGTTCTTGTGTGTCCGATTTAAAGTATTTCAGTGTGTTGGTTGTTTAGTTTTTAAAGAAAGTCGTAAAATTCTTTGGGCAGCCACAGAATTGAAACGACTTACGTTTCATCCAGCGTAATGAACAAATAATACTGTTCATGCCACCGCAAAAGACTCAAGAGGAAGATAGTCAATCTTTGCAAAAATATAATTTAAAATGCACAAAACACAAGACATACAGCGACAGAGGCAATGTCTACCCATGGGTAACTACCTTTTTTCTCAACTCAGTTTTTATTTTAACTTTAATTTATTAAACTATCATATTTATGTACAAAAACGAGCAAGTTGGCATTGCTCTTCTGGACGGACACAAGCGTTGTGTCTCAGGAGTAGGAGTGCTAATGTGTTGATCTGACTTCAAGAGTTTATTGCTTATTTCTGCCAGGAGAGACATCTAGTTTAATACGGGGTGGATATTTCTATGACATTGCGCCAGTTCTACAGAGGGCTCTACACGGTCGAGTGCAAGATCGCTGGGTTTTAGCTGCTGCATGGAAATTAGCTCCATGGTTTAATGCACCAAAAAAATCCCACAGCCATGGGATCGTAGGTTTTCTGTCGTCTTTGATGAATGTAGTATATCTCTTTCTGCTTTATTGGTTTTGTCACGTAGCACCAATGACAGTCCTCGCCACTGTTGAGCAACGACGTTAGAACCATTAGACCAGATGAGAAGGAAATCAACAGGTTTGGGGTTTCTTGTGTTGATATGGAGTTACGCATGTCAGGTGATCCGATTTGGGTGGGTTTAGTTGAATGTTTCACTAGTGACCAGTTCACGACCCATTCATGTAGAGAATTAACAGTCAGGGGCTTGAATTAAAAATTAAACATCTATTTTTATACCTCTTAGCTTTCCTTTTCGGAAAAAGGGGATTCAGATAAAGACAATTATCAGAAAAGTCTCTTATTCAGGAATATAACCATCTAATAACCCAATTAAAATCACAATCACAGATTGTTTCCATTTCATTCATATTCGATCAGATACATTCACAAACTTAAAACAACACATCAGGCATTCTATAGGGCGGGCGGTGTTCTGGTCACCTGACTTAAATAAAAGTCTCTGATTGGTCGAGTAGGGAAAGGCGGCTAGGAGGCAGGACTCACTTAGAGGGCTTGGATAGTGTGTGTGTGTGTGTAAAGGGGAGCTCATTTTATGAGCTGAAGGCCAGTTTGATGCTGCAGGAGGAGTAGCCCTCATCGCTGGCAGTGCTCTGTAGACTGCTGTGGTCGTCCAGATCGCTGGTGCTGGCTGTGCTGACGCTGTCCAGCTCTCCGTGAGAGAACTCTGTGCTCTCCACATCCACCTCCATCTCTTCTGTGTTCACACAGAGAAAGATAAACAAAGTCAGACAACATGTTCATAGAGTCACGCATCACGTCAGATATGTCACATGAAGTGGAAGATTTCTAGCTTAGCATTAAAGACAGAAAGCTGATAGAAAGACAGAACGACAGAATGATAGAATGAAAGAAGAGAGACGATAGATGAAATGGTGGAAGATATCTAGGTTGACATTAAAGACAGAACAATAGGTAAAATGACAGAAAGATAGAATATTTAGAATGATAAAATAGATAGAACGAGAGAACAATAGATAGAGAAATGATGACAGATAGATAGAAATGTAATTTTTAAGTTTACATATATAAACACATGAAGCTCCAACCTTGGTCTGAGTCGGAGCGGTCGGATCTCTCGGAACAGAGGGTGGAGCCTACGCTGTCCGTGCGTATTCTCTCAGCCTCCAGCACACTCCCGCCGCTCCGCAGCAGGTCCAGTCTCCTCCGGAGGTGACGTTGCTCTCGCTCCAAACTCTCCAACTGATGCTGAGACTTACGCTCCGCTTCCTCCAGTTTCTGTGGGAAGACAAAGAATGGTGACTCATGGATAATTACAGAAAATCACTAACGGCATGCACAAAATAATTCACGCTGTAATCAATGCTTATTACAGCTAATGCATAAGTAAAGACAGGCTCAGCGCTAAAAGACCTTTATATTTTATGGTGTTCCTTTTTATCATTTCAGGATTGGGAAATGTTGCAAGCCAGATTCAAACCTGCTTTGATTTGCAAGAGCACTAACCAAAATTTTAAACGACTCCATTAACATGAATATATATAGCAGGACTGGTGATTTCAAGAGGTATGTTTTCTGTCAAGCTCATGTGACTAATGGATTTGTTTACTACAGTTCTGAATCCAGTTCGGATCAATAATCCCTCAACACATGACCCTTTTGACTTTATAACACATTACACTAGAACAATGTAGCATGACCTCCAGCTACAACCACTAACGTACACACGCAACTGGTTGGGGGAGATTAACCTGTTAGGAAAAAACCAGTAGGACATCAGAATGAAAGTCAAACTAAAAATACATGGTTATTATCAGATACATATTTTCAACAATGCAAAATATCTGTCTGTAGTGTCACATGAGTGTCGTGGCTTTGCTTGCAGGAAGCTGTGGGGTTTTTGTGAGGGCTTTGTGGCTGTTTAAATGTGGGAATGTGAATATTTTGTGTAACACACACACACACACACACATATATATTTTAGAAATAATGTCTGCAAGCTGATGAACTATATTAAAACTATTTTTTTTTTAATTACAAGTTAAACTAATTTGAAAAAATAGATGATTCAAACTCATTTTCCACATGAGCACCATGGCTCAATGTGTCTGAGCATGTCCGCAAACCACTAGGCCACTGCTCCAACGTCACTAGTCGAATTAGGAGCTCCTCTGAAGTGCGTTTACCTTTATGTGTGTTTTGGCCTTGTTGAGCAGTCCCAGAGTGGTGTGGCGGCTGCAGTCTGGTCCCAGCGGGATAAGAGTCTTCAATCGCTCTAGACACAAGCGAAGGTGGGCCCGCCTGAAACATGACAAACAGAAACGTCAGCCTTGTATACACTAACGCATGCACACGCCCTGGAAAAAAAAACGCAATGAACCCACTGTACCTGTGTGATCTGACCAACCACTTACAAGACAACACCTCATTCGCTTGCTTAAACACAAGGCACGCATACACACGCCACTGACTACTTGATGACTGCATTCTAGGAACTCAGAAGTCGAGGTTGAGATAGTTTCCTTTCTGATGCAAAAGTGATTTGTGTGTCCATCATGTAATTAGTGTCTAAAACTAAAAATTTGTAATACTTGAAATAAAATAAAAACTAAATTGAGAATAATAGAACAATAGATAAATATATATAGAACAGATGGAACCAAAGAATGGTAGATGATATCAAACTATAAATAGAACAAATCAACAGACAGACAAAACAATAGATAGATAGATAGATAATAGATAGATAGATAGAATAATAAAATAAAATGATTGAATAATAGAATGACAGAAAGAATGATAGAACGATAGATATTTGTAAGAAAGTACGTTCACATTAACAACAACAACTATAAAGTATATCAATGATGCATAACACTGTCATCAAACACTCCTTTCAAACAAAAGCAGACTCTCCGTCTATGTTTTACGAGCACACGTGAGCACAAGCGTGCTTGTGTACAGGAGATCGCTATCAGCACGCAAGTCTCTAATTGTGTTATTGAGGCCTTTCAACTCTAATTCTGTTTGCATTCCACCTTATCGGCAATGAAGATGGCTGCTCTCTTTCTTTCTCTCTCTTTCACACACACGCAGTCTGTCTGGCCTGTGACAATGGCAGTAGATTTATCACAAGCCTTATCACTCAGTCTGAGCACCACCAAGAGGGCACTGTTATCAGGACAGCCATCTCACACTCACACACACGTACGTCGCAGGCGCTCAAGTGTCTGCCATGGAGTGTGTGGACATTGATTGATCAGCCTGGTGCATTAATAGCTAAAGGGAGCAGACTGGTATTTTAGACTTACTTGTAGCTCCTATAAATGCACCAGGCCTCTAATTCATCTACACCCATTTCACCCCAACAACCTCTTCACCAAGGCAACCAGATGTAACCCAAATATCTTTAAAGTACTTCTCACGCCATCTACATATCATCTGTCTCCAGACATGACAGCGTCACGTCACACACTCAAGCGCTTTCGGGAAGGCCGTGTATATGTGTGCGTGTTTCCTTTCGTCTGTGTGTGGCGTGATAAATGACTTCAGTTCAGTAGACAGACAGAGGCTGTGCCAAACAACAATCACTAAGTCTGTCGTCTCACAGGCTAAGTGAAAAACAACATCTTTCAAAGACCTAATTATTACTTCACGCATTAAACACCAGTTTCTGTGGTACCTAAAGAGATCGTTGCATAATGCGAGAAATCAAAACAGAAACCTACGCAAAAACACACATACAAAAGCTAGACGCAATGTGGTAAAGGTAGGTGTGTTTCGGTTACTATGAATACTTTGAGTGCATTGTCGTTTACACTACAAGATAAAGTTACGTAACAGATAAACTTTATCATGTTGGCTTTCTCACAAAATCATAATTAAGTAATTTGATTCCTACATAGGCAGCTGCCTTCTATGGCATCCATGAAGAACCTTTCAACAAAAAGCTCTTTAGATTGTTCAAATGTTCTTCATTAATTGCAATTAATCGTTTGACAACTAACTTAATTATTTATTACGTTTTTTGCATTTATTACTTTTTTCTGACAGTACAGATCATAACTGACAGGAAGCGAAGTGGGAGAGAGATGGGGTCAGGATTCTTGTGACGACAGTAGCACAACAGTGCTGTATGTGTGTTTGTTACCCACAAGGCTATTGGTACTTTTTAACAGCTACCAGTCTTTTAATCTCATAAATGGCTGATATGAACAATTTTACATTTACAAATAAATAAAAACAGTGCTCTGCAATGGAAACTCAACTTACAATTGATTCCAATGCAGTCCAATGATATTAGCATGATATTAGAAACATAAAATTACCTACATTTTTATTGATACGTTTTTTGTTGCACTGCATCCTGGTTTGCCTTCTCGGTGAAGGCAAATGTGCCTAAAACAAGTTAGCTATATTGCTGCAAAATGCTGCCTCTGTAGGCAGTTCATTTGGTCTTGGGGCAGAGTAAATGAACGACCCTTGATAATCGTGGGTGTGCAGAATCTGTGCTTCAAAGCTGCAAGCTGAGTCTATTTTTCTGGTCAAGATCTGGCACTGGTAGAAGGTGCCAAGTTTTATACTCCTCTGCATTAGTCATATAGAGAACGCTACAACTCGGTTTAATAATAACTCAAATCAAACGTGCCTCTTACGTTTGAGCATGTTCAGACCTGCTCTCTCTTACACCCATTGCAAGGATTTTATTATGATAAAACATCTTCACATTTCCTTTAAATGACTCATAAAAACAAACACATGCTTGTAGTCAGAATTGTCACGATCGTGAAATGTTGGATTGCATTTAATTATTAAACAAAAGCAATATATAAAGGTGCATTCATGTGCACTTGCATTGCAATACAACTTTAGATAGATTAATAGATCCATCCTTTCTATCCTCTGGTGTGGTGGGGGTTTTATTAAAGCTTGAAAACACATGCTTGCTCTAGATTCTGCTTGGTTTACTGGTAAATAATGAATGGAGTTGGCATAATGCTATGGGAATGGCATGGTAATAAGTAATGTCAAGGTCAAGAGGAAAAGAACACCCTTCTAATAAACTCTAAAATTATAATCTGCATTAAGAACAAAATATTCAATGCATTTTTCCCCAAACGAGCATGAAAAAAAAAAAAGTATGCAAATTACATACTGGCCTGGCTGTTTGCAAACTATCCATATATGCACACACATGTATAATCAAAGCTGGCTTCAACAGCAAGAAATGTCACATTTTCCCACACAGCACCTCTGTCTATGCAGCAAACAAAAATCTGTGCAGCTCTCCGCTGACCGAAATGTACATAACATTTTGATTTAGATTTTTCCTGAATCTTAGCATTTTTCTTTAAGTGAGAACACAAACTGCATCCTCTCTTACAACCAACCATCTATTTATAGCATCACGTGCATGTAATATAGATGAAACCCCAAGCGTCACCGTACAGCAGTGCATGCACACTACAAAAGTCAGGTTTCTTTCCTATGGATTACGCTATAGTATATTATTCTCCATTGCCTCACATGATGCCTTTGAAGCATTGTCACATGGCTGGGTTATTGCACACCACTGCACAGATTACAAAGTGAGAACAGGCTTTGGGTTCTCAAGCCCTAGTACGAATCTGATCAATACAGCAGGACTGACAGCTTGATCTGGGTTACCAGCCATGTTTTATTTAAAGGTTTGGCCAAACGCGCTTTATGATGTCACAATGGGTGAGCATGCAGACATCATATCAGTAGCAGTCCCAAGCTCTTGAACAGCTCTCAGATTAAACGTGAGCGGTATCCTCCCCCCACCACGTAAACACACACAGATGGGAGGCCATTATTAGTGCAAGTCCTCCGTTCTCATGTAATCTGTCCAAAAACTGGACGAAAAGAAAGCGAGTATGACATTAGAGAAATGTACCAACCTAAAAGCAATGCTACACTCATGCTGAGAATAAAAGCAACCTTCAAATGTGGGCAGAGAACGAGGGAGGGAGAGATGGTTGCAAATGTAAAGTTAAAAGGTGGGGGTAGTCAGGATAGAGAGAATGAAAGGGAGATGAATAAAGGTAGGAGGAAGAGACAGATACCAGTGGAAAGAAAAGTAGAGAGACACTATGATGGCTCTATATGTAAACATGCTTGGAAACAAAGAAGCCTTTGAGCCATGCATGGGGTGAACCAATGACCGCTTACTGTACAAACCACAAAGAGGGTGGATGTTTAGAAATACATATTTTGAATAGTAAGTGAGTTGCCTGCATATAGTTAGTCGACTGACTAGATTCATTCAACGGAGCATAAAATAATGTAATAGGCTGCGAGGGTTTGAAGAAGTAGGACTCTATAACTTCATCCACATCTAAAATGCAATTTTCATGTTGGGATGCTCAAAAAAAAATTGTGCGAGATGTAATACAATAAGTAGAACTAAAAATAATCAGAAACTACAAACAAACAAAAAAATGTGGATGTACTAGTTTCACTTCCATTCATCTAGTCAACTGTTGTGCAACTACTCATACATCCCTAGATAGAACGAGATCTAAAACAGACCGAGGATATACTTTGCTGCATCCCTGATTAAACACATACGATAACACACACTACAGGCAAAGCGATGGCTACAAAAAACACAGAGCACGTACAAACTCAGACAGTAACAGCTGTGGTGGAGCAAGGCCTGCTCTGGCCCATCAGTAACACATGGATTAGTTCACACGTGCTGAGCTGTAATCTGCTCCGTACAGCCCAGACCAGCAGACCCCACTCACATGCCCACAGAGTATATGTGTGTGTGGTCATGTGATTGCTGCCCCCATCCCTAAAGCTCCTGCAGATGGCTGTGCGCATGGAAAACACAGATTCTCTATTGTACGACTCTATTACATTTCAATTGGTCAGAAGGTTGTGGACACTTTGGATAATCTAATAAACGTGAGGTGATCCCAAAAACAAACGGGACAAAATCAGAAAACAGAAACATCACCAGATGTTTGATCACATCACGCTCTCAGAAAATCCACTAAATCCATTTTACTTCCCCGGAAGGATGCCTAATCCGAACATGAAAAATACACACACAGTGGTGGTGGAAGGGCAAACAGCCATAAGACTCTTCCGTTATCAAAGTCAAAGGCCATTACACACAGAGGAAAGAAACATGGCTGCAGATCAATGTGGTTGGTTATGATTGGATGACCTTCAGGAGATGAACTGATTGGGTGGCTGATAGTATAGCTTTGTTGCGCCTGCCATGATTATTCCCTAGGGCAAGCATAACTCAATATATTCAATATTTGGATCAGTAGTTGTCCAATATATACAGTGAGGCCAATAAGTATTTGATCACCCTGTAATTTTACAAGTTCTCTTAATTAGAAACCATGGAGGGGTCTACAATTTTCAGCATAGGTGCATTTTCACTGTGAGAGTCTAAAAAGAGAATCACATTGTATGATTTTTAACAATTTATTCGGGAATTGCTGTGTCAGATAAGTATTTCATCACTTGCTTATCAGCCAGATTTCTGACCCTCAAAGACCTGTTATTTTGCTTATAAATAGTCCAGCTACACTCTGCTCATGATTCTAAATTAGTAGCACCTGTTTGAGGTCATAAAGACACCTGTGCACCCCACAATCAGCCAAAGTCTAAGTAGCAACATGGGCAAAACCAAAGAGCTGTCAAA
>JAUMHP010000079.1:10238096-10252520 GCA_032361065.1 Enteromius trimaculatus | reverse complement strand
AACAACTGTTGGAGCAATTGTCAGAAAATGGAAGAGGCTAATGAAGACTGTCAATGTCCCTTGGACTGGGGCCCCATTGAAGATCTCTCCTCGTGGGGCATCAATGATCCTAAGAATGGTGAAGAATCAGCCCAGAACTACACGGGAGGAGCTGGTAAATGCCGTGAAGAGAGCTGGGACCATCGTTTCCAAGGCTACTATCAGTAATACACTAAGGTTTAAAATCTTGAATCGCATGGAAGGTTCCCCTGCTCAGTCAGCCCATGTCCAGGCCTGTCTGAAGTTTGCCAGGGACCTTTTTTTGAACAGTGGAAAATTGTTCAATTAGATCTGGTCCTTGAACCCATTTTAAACATTTGGTTAAATCCTTGCCAGGCCTCAAAGTAGAAACAAAAAAATCATACAAATTTCATTAACAGGTTTTAAGGGTGTTGCTGGTAACATTTAACTGACTGTGTCATTCAGGAATGTTACTTGCTTCCTAGATTTCAGCCTGTAATTCAAGAATTTGGTTGTACTAGTAAGAAGGAGTTTAAAACTGTTGGGTGTGGATGTATAGCAAGGTTTATGGTGGCATCAACGCCTGTTTGTGTGTTGTTTCTGTGACCTTACCCACTAGTAACCATGCATGCTGCATTTGAGGTAAGGTGTGCAATGGAACGCTGTGTTCTATTACAGAACACAGTAAATGTGGGGCAAGGCAGAGCACTAGTGGCCTCTGAATCTCAAATGTCCTCTGCTACACTCTTCCAACATAACCCAAAGACTGCCACAGGGGTGTGTGTCCTTCGTGACTCACCCAAAACACCCAGAGCTTTGTCAACCTTCCATAGCATGAGTGTGCATCTATGCGTGCACTGTGAACATGCCCTGGCACGTGTGCAAGTCGGCATTGCCTACTTGACCAAAGATCAAGCTTCCTAAGCTGCTTTTGCTAGCCAAGAAAAGCTTACAAGGCATCAGGTCAGAGAGAACAGCCAATTCTCAGCTTCCCTTCCAGAGGTTTCCGGAATTCCCAGGGGAATTGGAATGTTCTCACTCCAACTTCCAATGTTCTGCTGTAGACAACAGGGAGGACAACTTGTAAGGTCATCGGTCATTCTTGACACTTTGGCTATGGATGACGTTGTATATTCTAAAAGCACTTTATTCCTACAGTTTCCCTTTGTGGGCGGATGTGTGTTGTAGCCAATCGGCCAGAGTGCCTCTACGTTCTGAAAGATCTTTTCTTAGGGCTGCTGGTCTATTTTCAGTAAGCCAGCTTGGCAGCTTTATTCCTGAGCCTTTGCATTCTGACTGTCAAACACACCACGGCCCACACATCCATGACAGCGTGCTTAACACACAACCAAACACCCTCCCTTTCATTTACCCAATAATTAACAACCACATACCCATAATTGGAAATAAAATCAGTGATTTCAGTTCTATTCAACATCTTCCTTAGCTGACATCCGAACTGTGCACCCAAACCCAAGTTCAGGAAGTTGAGGCTCACCACATACGTTCAAAGGCATCATAAGACCAAACGGTGGCATGCTCACATGAACATATGTTATCTGTATACGTGTGGTAGCTTGCGAGAGGGCGGAATGTGGTCACAAGGCTTTCATCTCCTTCCTTGTCCTTTCTCGCATGCAAAAACACTGAGCTATCTTACATCTTCACGAAACAGAAACAGCATGTGATGCCTGATGCAAAAATGGTCACTGCTTGCCACCTGGGACTGCAGTAAGGCATTGGCAAGAAAGATTCCAGTTGGCAACTCAAGGAAATTCACTATTTTGAAGTATTTTGTAGTAAGTCAGGGGTAATATGGGTGTGGCTGCTGACTGTACCTTAGTCATAATGTGTTGTGTAATATTTGTTTGTGCTGACACTAAAGGCTGTCCGTCAAACCCTGTCCTCTTTATCTGTACCAAACCCATACCACCCCACGCCGGCACACTGACAAACCTTCACATGCTTAGACATTATCTGAGAAACCCAGCCGGTCTGGGAGGAGATGAGACTACTTGCATGGACACATGCAAAAACTACTCAAGTAAAACTGTGTGCTTTGGTCCACCAATGATTCTGCAGCAAAGTCTTTGTTCAAGTTTCCGTTCTCACCCATGTCACAAACAACTGGCGAGCAAATTAACGTGACAGTCCATGACTGTGCTTAAAGGAGTCATACTAAAGCCCATTTTCAACAAGCTAATATGATTCTTTAGGGTCTTAATTGGAAGTTTCTAATATAGTTTGTTTTAAAATTTCTCAAAGATCATCTTACCCTGTCAATAACAGCTCTTTTAAAATCACTCTGTTCTGTGTACTTCCCCTTTAAATCTTCACAAGCTCCGCTTATCCCGCCCCTCTTTTCTGAGGCACTCTCACACGCCACACGGACAGGCATTTGAGAATGGCTTAATTTCAGAAGGGGCAACTTATTTTTATTAAATTAAATGAAAACTACTTGTGGCTCTTTATCATTGTAGAGTGGTTGTGTACACACACTTCAGTCCAAACAGTTTGCAAAAGTTCATGTGGCACCGGGTGACCCCTTTAAGAAAAGTTAATGGAGACCCAGGCCTTCATATAGATGGTAACAAAGGAGTTCCTGTTAGTCTAGACGCAAGTTATTTTCAGTCTATGAAGTGGAGCCTCCAGTATTCGCGTACACAGAGCCTAAACAGCAGGCCCCGCACTGTCGGTGTCTAATGCCTATCAGATAAGCACTCATGAGACCAGAACATACAGTCCATCATCTGTAAACACACACGCATTACGCTTAGTCCATACATGGGTGCCGATTTCAAAGAAAAACACCACCCATATAGTTAGGACATTTCAAAGAAGTCACACTTGCATTCTTCTAATGTACACCTACAGTAATAACTGGTTTCCTTCTGTAAATTTCCTATTATACAAATGACATTGTGAAAGAATGGACAAATGAGTGCGTCTCTGTTTTCTGTCGTCTCCCCGGACTCTGGGCAGTAATCTGAAACTGAGGATGCAGTAGGTGTACAGGACCGAGGGGCGGGTGAGCCATGAGGAGAGGGAATGCCCTTAGATTAGAAGAATTGGGTCACCTCTTACTTTCACTTTTAGGTACCTGTTGCTGCAGAGACAAGCTGAGGACAACTGTATGACAATTCAACAATGTTTTATGCTTTTTGCTGTTTTAATTTTTCATATTTAAATGAAATTTAGCTTTAATACTTGAGGTGAAGGGGAGGAAACATTTTTCAAAGCACTACAATTATTCCTCAGGATACTTTATGAATTTATTTTATTTAATTTTTTATGAGGCCACTATTGCATAATTTCTCTCATTAGTAAGGATCTTCACAATGTTGTTTACTACATTAACCACATTACATTTTCTACATAAACGAATATACACTAATCCCCCACTTACACTTGCATGCCAATGCCCTACAAAAAAGCAAAGCAGGAAATATTGCAACCAAACCACAAAAAACTTCCAATTTTGATCGTGAACAAAAAACTGCAATACATCACTGTCTCTTCAACCACAAAAAGCTAATGCACTGGTCTCATATTCGTGGCCAAATATCATCCCCTTGCATTTTTTCTCTGAAAATCATAGTACCTATTTTAAGCATGACAATCAGTGCACAGGTTGTGGTGCCCATGAGATTGAGGCGAGTTTAAAAGATATTGACTTGTGATATTTTCTTTGCATGTGTTCTCTATATTAAAAACAATAAATATATATGCAATTAAAAATAACAATAATAACTTAAGAATCATACTTACCGATTTTTCTCCAACTCATTGTGTGTGGACCTGTAAAACAAAACAGAAGCGATGAATGAGCAAAGATCAACATGCTTGTGAGTCTTTGAAGAATTAAGTGGAAGGTGTTTTTATCATAACCCCCATCATAAGCATAAGCTAATTTCTTGAGCAATATCTCCAAAATAAAATGTCAGCTCTCATCATGAGATCAGAGAACATGTATGCGTAGAAAAAAGCCTGGCCGCTCATAAAGAACAAGACTATGCGTCATTAAAGGTTCTAGTGGATTTACTAATTCATCTTTATTGGGGGGGTTGAACCAGCCACGACCAATCCAGTGGCTCCAGAAGAAAATTATAAAGGCTCCTCTAAATGACCCACATGTCACTGCAACTCTTTGTTTGCACTGTTAAGACAGAGAAAGAAAAATGAAGTGTGCAGAGCAGAGAAAGCAAGCACAATGACCAGCCTATATGCGAGCACGTGAGAGAGCTCCTCTCTGTACAATGAGTGAGTGCCAGTGGACACTCTCTGTCTCGCCCTCTCTGAGAGCACGAGTCAGTGTTATGTTAATAATGTAAAGTGAATCAGCCGTCCCCCTAAGAGGCTCTTTGTGTGGCAACATGCTGAAAGCTTTTCCAAAGCTCTAAATGGCCAGCCAAACCGGTACACGGCAATGCCGGTGCAGGGCCAGCAAGACGTGGCTGCAGCGAGGGCCTACTTTTCCATGGGTCATGTGACCACCTCCCTTTATTGGCAACTATTAATACCAAGTGTTTTCAGGCATCCTGTAGCTGACCGTATGGTATTGTCACTTCTGCACGGGAGGATGCTTGCAAGCTCAAGGGGGGGGAGGAATAGAGCGAGGAAGCAAAAACAGAACAGTATGGCTGTGTTTTCACAGCTCTTATTTTTGTGTGATAGGATGTGTAGTGTCATGAGACATACACACTAGGAAAAGACTGCAAAAATAGCACACACTGTTGATTTGACGTGTTCGTAAAAATAACTGACAATGTCTTGGTAGCAAATTATAAGTACATTTTCATTTTCTGTGGATGTTTTCTCAGAGTTGAATTCTGTATTTATTATTTGCAGAAGAAGTGCAAAAATCTTGTGTTTTAATGCTCAAAAATGTGGGTCGGCAAAGTCATAAAAAAAATAAAGGAGGATGCCCCACATTTTTTTAAACGTGGAAAAGCAGCCTGAATGACCTCTTCTCGGGAGACACACAGAGGCATGCCAGATGATCAGATAGTGTTTCCTTTACATTCCCTCCATCAGTACTCGCTGTGTACAGTAGCAGAGACCTGAGATCAGTCATCAAGAGGTCTGTTACTTAGAAATGCAGTAAAACAAAACAGACGGAACTGACAACACTAAACATACTCACGCACACTGCGTCTGAGAAAAGAGAGAAAAAATAACCTGTGTGAGCCGCTCATCTAAATGCCATTTTGGTCAATGCAACACCTGTAGCTAGATGGCATTCTGATAAACTCAAATTCTGTAGCTAAATGGCATTTTTGGTCAACTCAAAACCTGTAACTAAATGGATTTTTTTTTTTGTCAAATCAATAACATCAAACAAAAATTAAACATTTATTATAAAGACAAAGACATAAATGACAAAACCAAAGTTAATTTGTGGCTACCGTGGTTTAACAATAATAACCATGTTTTTTTGTTTTTTTTTTGTAGTAAACCTATGGTTAATTTACCGTCTAACCCAGTTGCCAATTCTGGCAATAACAAAACTTAGTGAGCGGGCTATCTGTCTACCAACATAATATTTATTGGCATCACAGCTGCGCGCGCATCATTTTCGTGATTTAACAAGCGCCTTTGAATAGACGAATTAAAACGCCTGTTAATGTGTTTTTGTTTCATTTCTTTTATAAAATAGACATTTAGCGGAAAAAGACCCAAGAACATTTTTCCAAAGCATGTTTTAGAAAAAAAGAATAACGTGGAAAATTAATTTAATAAAGACGCCTCAGGCTGTTCACCTTGGCAGCCTGAAAACAACAGTTGCTGTAAATAAGAGCCGTGCTTTCAAGGGTCCGGGGCTAAATTTAAGTACTCTTCTCGTGAGAACATATAATGCAACGTTGTTTTCCCCACGGACTCTTTAGCAGATATTACACGTCAAAATAAGCCGAAGATGTCGACACTGCAGACTTCCGGTTCAAACAAAACGAAACCCAATGGCGACCAGAGGCGAAAACAGGACGTGAGTTTTCACACGGTCCCTAACCTCAACGCTGCAGTAGTCCCGTTTGACAATCAGCTGATGAGAGCTCCCCTCCCCCAAAACAAATCAGGCAACAACAAAAATAATTATGCACCACTTTTTAGACACACAAATGTATATTTCATCAAGAATATTTATAACGGTTATACTTTGCTATCTATCTAAAACACATTTAAAACTTTATAGTTTTATTTAACATATTAAAAACAAGCCATAAACTAAAGAAAACGATCTATAAATTACAGCAGCAATTATTCAAGCCAGTATTATAAGCAGTGACTGTCGTGACAGATGTCATAGCAGTGTGATCTATGCACACGTCTCTCTCTGGCTTTTCTCCAGCAGTGTGTTTTTTTTTCCTCTCGTGGAAGTGGAGAGTCAGATCATGTGGCTTACCTGTTGTGGTTGTTGCTGCACTTTTTATTTCGGAATTTCCTTTGTCTCTGGTAGCTGGAGTGCTGAATAGACGGAAAGGTCGAGGCATATCCGTGTTCACTCTCTGAAAAAGACACCGCAGAAACGTGTCATTTAACCAGAGACGAGCCAAGTCCCTTTAAATACCTCAAAATACAGTCGATTCAGAGGTTGCCCTCTGTGACAGGACAGTTTGCATGCTATAAATTTGAATACCATGTACCTCTCTCTCTCCTTTCTATATATTCGGCTGCTTCCAGTAACCTCTGGATATTCAGCACCGCAGTCATCGTTTGAATAAATCTAGATGTGTGTCGTTTTTGCTGATATGTAATCACGATGACTGCTATCGCGTCGCAAAACGTTGCATTGAATATCCTCCGACGATACACCTGTTTTGTGTTTTTGTTTCTATTTGCTGAACCGTCGACTCGAGGTATTTCCTTACACTGTTACGAAGCTAGTTACAGGAAATCAAACATAAATAAAACATCCGACGCCTGAATATCAAAGTGGTAAAAGTGCTTTAGGAAAACAGTCGAATACAAAGAGTAAAAAATGAATAGAAACAGGTACAAAAGAGTCCCCGAGAGCCCAGCCTGCGAAGTCCCTGGTGCTTGCGCTGTTTTCTCCTCCCCTAGTTTGTTTACCTACTGTTTTAACAGCTGAGAGGATAGAGACCTCCACGCGGGGGATTATGGGAAATGTAGTCCTATACACAACCGGCCCTTTAACTCCAACAGCTCACACTTATTTTTTGTTATGTCATTTATTAAAAATACTAACCTTGTTTGAATAGTTAAATCTATGTTTAGTATTCGTTTATTAGCGCTTATTTAATATTAAATACATTTATACATAAATTAGACAAAGTCTACCTTAAGAATATCTAGCAATTTATAGCCAATTAGATTGAAACATACGAGGAAAAATACAAATATTCATTTTATATTCATTAATATACAGCTTACTGTTGCATTTGTTTATTAAGAACAACCATTGTACAGAGGAGAGGTGTAACTGAAAAATGGGTTTCCTACTTTCAACTCAATTTTTTATTTTAGTCATCCATTTATTTATAATTTAATTTGATAAACTGCCCTGCAACAAGCCATGTAATCTGCGTTACATGTGTAACATTTAATGATTTAATCATTTTTTATTTTTGATTCTGCGCACTGCAACTCCCACAATCCCTCACTTCTAGCCGTTTAAGCCAGGCCCAGCAACATATGACATCACAGCACCCAAGCGCCGTAATTGGTCAGAGTCCCTAGTAAGCGTCCGCCAACGCAACACGCTCTGGCCAATCAGAGAAGCGCAAAGTGCGCCATGTGGAAGTCATGTGAACACACCCCCTAGGAAACAGGAAGGCAAATTGGAGAACTCTTTTGAAGCAGAAATATGCAGTCTGCATATAAAAAATGTCAGATTTATCTGAAACTCGGGTTTGCTTTAAGTCGCAATAAATAATAATTCAATAAATCGAAAAAGAGCGAATGTTTAAAACGTGATCAAAATCGATTGTTTGTAAAGTCCTTCATATTATCTGTCTTTATAAGTTGCATAATAGACGCATTCAACCTTAAGCACTATCATAAATAAAAAAAAACAAACAAACATAGGAACCAAATATATTTTACAATTCCTTATCTGAACAAAACACGATAAAATGCTCAAACAAAAAAAACAACTTCATGTTATCAAATGCCTTTATTTAAACGTTAAATGTTTAAAATCATCAAGCATACACTCTTATACTAGGTGCGTAATAGAGTTAGGTGCAAATTACAGTGTAGCACAGTAAGAGGTGACGTCAGCGTGTGTATTGTGCCAGCAAATGTTGTTTATTTATTTATTTATATACTTGTTTATGTTCCTAGAGAGAAAGAGATGGCAAACAGCCTGGCATGTCTCTCTGCCGAACAATGCCAGAATTGGCTGCCCCATAAGATGTGCATGCCAGCTTGGGACAGCCAGTCTGCGATTTGGGACATTAAGTGCGCTGCAGAGGGAATTATTCACCTGTTTTTGACACATGCAATAAAATATTGATATGTGAAATTTGGCGTTATATGACTTTTTGCAGGGAAAAATAGCCCTGAAACAATTTAAGTTTCTGCGTTATGATTATAATAAAAATGCTAAAATATAAAGGGTCTCCTTTTACAATTTGGAAACTTGATCCTTTAAAAGCATCGTGGCTGTGCATCGCATATCGGGGCACATAGCACATGTTCCTCGTCTACTTGGCTGATTGTTCGTTGAACTCGATCCTTTGTTGTCTGAGTCTATTAACAATGAAACAGTTTGTCTGCATTACGCAAATAAGTCGAAATCACTCTTAAGTGCACTATAATTTCACTTACTTCCATCCTTCCTCTCGGCGCTCTCAATATAACGCGCAGCCTCCAATAAAACCTGTACATTTTTCAGGAAAGTGTTTATCATGGAAGAGTCTCTGGAGTTGAAGACGTCATTGAAAGGACAAGAAACGTTAGACATCTCAAAATCTTGCTGATCCAAATATGTTTCGGACTCCAGAAACAAGTCTTCGCCCTTCACATCTCCTCGTTGCCTCTCAGTCCTCATCATTTTGTCCCCGTGCTGTAAATATGGTCGGAATTGGAAGTGTATGTGAGTTATTGTGCTATGCTGCGCTCTCTGGATCTACTGAATAAATGAAGGGAATGTAATGGATGGGGAGATAAAACACTCCGGCTTTGCCGGGTCCTAGCGCCCGCTGCGAGCTCGCCTGTCACGTCTACAGCGTGCCCCCCAAAACTATGACGTCACCAGCCTGCGTGCCTTCGTAATCACGATTTGTCTGTAGTATAACAATGAACACTGAGAGACACATTCACAGTTAACTTTCTCCTAAACTAGTAAGATGTAACACACATTACCAATTAAGGTTCCAAAGTTGATCTACATACTTTCAGAGTACTAGCATACATTGTAAAAGTAAGTGAATAGTACGCTCACACTTTAACAAATATGAACCATGGTTTTACTACAAATAAAACCAAAAAACGTGGTAGTCAATTCACAAAAAAAATAATATGATTACTACAATTTTACTATAATACAACCATGGTTAATTTACGTAAGAGCATTGCAAGATACTTGCTTTTGAATAAGTAATTACTTCACAACCATTAAAAGCTTGCTTTGAATATTTAAATAATGTTTATTGTCATGTCAGTTGGTGCCTCACTGATATTCACAAATCCTCTTCCATAACCTTGTGGGATAGTACAGTGTCAATTGAATGTGTTTCTCAGAATCTAGCTGTAAGTAGTTGAGAAACTTTTTGTACTTTTGTTTGAATTCTGTCAGTACTCTTTTCATGTACTGTTTTCCTCTACTACACAGATTCAGCCATAGTAGCAGACATTGAAAGCATTGCTAAGCTACAAAAATAAAGCAACAACACTATGAGTTACAAATTCAAATTAGTCTGTCCTCTTCCCTTACTAAGCACATTTGAGAACTTTTCATGGTTAATCTTAATAAACTTCATTAGGCTTTATAAAGCTCAAACATGTCGCGTTTGGTTAGATTGGTAGTGTAACTTTTTGTCACACACAGGTGAAAGGAGTGGTCATTGCACTTTTTGTTCCATTGAATTCCATTCATATGCATGCAAACACCAGAGACTGGAAACGCAAGCTCATACAAAAAAGTTTTGCTGCTTCAGGTGTGGTGAACTCTGACCTGCGAATAGATACAGCATAGTGTGACCTCTTAGCATAGTCATCATCAGGCACAGTTCACACAAAAATGTAAATGTAATTTACTCACCCTCATGTTGTTCCAAACCTGTTTTTTCGTCTGTTGAACACAAAACAAGACATTTTGAAAAGTGAAGTCAATAGCTACAGTAGCAACTCACTGGGTACTGACATTCTTTACAATATCGTCTTTTGTGTTCAACAGAAGAAAGAAACCCAGACAGGTCAGAAACAATGTGAGGGTGAGTAAATTATGTAAACAATCCCTTAAATGATAATCATCATGCTAAAATAATAAAAAAAAAAAAGACAAAAATTGTAACGTTAAGGCAACTGTTGTAGACTTTATATTTTACTTTTGGATTTATCATTATTCCTTATATCTTGAAATTATGATTTGAATACAAAGTGTTATGCCATACACTGCCTTTCACAGTGATTGATGCTGAAATTATAGTGTGACCAAGCTTATATATTCGAATACCCTGTTATAAGTATTCATTCACACTGCCTCTTTTTTAGGTTATGAGTGATTCTGGCTAAACGAAACCTTGAAAGGACCTAATCCGACACGTGCTCAAAGCTCCAGTCATGGCTGACAGCAGTGCTGAAACATCATTATCAAGAGTGGAATATGTTTCAAAGCCTCCGTTCGGTGCAGAGGGAGGGAGGAAAGGCTGGAGTTCACTGTCCGTTCCCTGCAGTCTTTGACTTTTTTTAGCATGGCAGCTTTTTACCAGCGCCAGCACAAGGGGATGGTAGAGCTCAGCTCTCCCCAGCACTTCAAAGCCAGTGCACAGGGCTTCAGCCATTTGATGTGAAGTTCACAGGAAACTTGAAAGTGGAGAGCACAAGAAAGCCAGCGAGCTCTATGTGTCTAAAAAAGAGAAATTGGTAACGTGGCCTTCAACCTTGATGCGTTCTAGTCACACACCTGACGACGATGCAAGGCATTGTGGGGAATGAGCAGAGCTTTAGTACATCAGTGAGGTTATTGTGCCCTTGATGTTGTCAGAAGAAGCAGCGAGTAGTGCCTAGTCTGTGTGGAAATGTGGGCCAGTGTTATTTTTCAAACACTGAGACATATTTTTAAACATTTTTTGAAAAAGTTTTTCCATTTTAATTTCATGTGATGTTTTAATCATTTTGTTGTGTTTTTGCCATTAATATTAGTTTTTGAAAATATGACTAGTTTTAAATTTTCAGTTTGAACTTTTCGTTAATATACATTCACCTAAATAAAATAGAGAAATGATGCCTTACAAATAAATACAAATAATGTAAATACTTAATTTCAGTTAATGTTTATTTTATTTCAAGTAATGAAAATGTTTGTTTTTTATTATAACTCAAACATCTAAATACTTATCTAAATATGATGATCCAAAGGGCACCCTTCCTAAAATAAAAAAAAAGCAGCTATATGTTTAATGTGTTAAAATATAATATAATAAAATATATGATTAATTTCATGATTTCCTGGAATTTAGAAAGATTATTATAAGATCTTATTATTTATCTTATTATAATTTTATAATAATAAACACATAAATAATAAATAACCAATATAATGTAAATAAAAAATATTCAAACATTAATGTACAGAGTTGAATGTACTGAGCAAGATTTCATATTATTTAATGACAAAACAAATATATAACTCAACAAAGCTGTATTTATTTGATTAAACGTCAAATGAAAACAGTAATATTGTGAAATGTTATTACAATTCAAACTAACTGTTTTCTAATTTATTGCAAAATGTAAATTATTCCTTATTATATATATGTTTTACTCCAGTCTTTAGTGTCACGTAATTCTTCGTAAGTCATCATATTTTCAAGATCCTTTGATGAATACTTATTTATTTATCAATGTAAATGTCTTTACTGCCATTTGATCAATTTAGTGCATCCTTGCTTGAATGAAAATATAAACTTCTTTAAGAAAAAAAAAGGTTAAAACGGTAGTGTATTATTCCATTCTCCATACTTCTTGTTCTCTAGAGTGTCGCAGAGATGCTGTGTTATGTAATATTCAAATCCCTTTCAAAGAAACGATCTGGGATCTCCCTGTATGAGGACATTCCTTGTATTTGGACAAGACCAAAAAGGTTGCGACCTTTTACTTAATTCCCACTCAACCCTCTCGCAGCTTTGTTTTAAACATGTATGATGCTATTAAGGGCATTTTACAACCCCCAGCACTTCTATAGCCCTCTACAATCAGTCACGTTCAAAAAACCCTTTGAGACCTTAATTAAAGAGTGGACCGGCGCTGTACTTAAAGCCAACATGACTAGTTTGCACTGCAGGCTATCTGGGGTCAGACGCGTTCATTCACGACTCCCACAACCGAATTAAAAATGCATCCTCTTGCTGGTCTGCTTTTGTCTGCGAGTGGAAGTCATCGCTAAAGCTCAGGGGCCCAACTATAGCATTTAACATTCTCCAACAACGCGTTTGAAATTCTTCACAGAGGAATTCAGTAGCTCTTATTCTCTGAGCCATCGGGTCCTGGAGGAAATAAGAAAGAAATAAATAATTGTGATAATAGAGTGTGGATGAAGAAGTAGCTAATATTGTCAAAATGGAGCTGCTATAATCGCAGTCTCCTCCCACGTGTGTTCATACTGACGGTGTCTCTCCACCTACATGCTCACTCTGTGACATTCAAAATAAATGCCAGCAATCTGTGGCACTCTAGGGAAAGCTTCACTTTAGGGGGTGAGCATTTGATAATTAGCTTTGAGCCGCTGCTTCCATCAAAATCACTGCTGTGACACAAAAAGAGTTTCAAAATGCGTGAATACAGCTGTACGTTTCAGTAGTAAAGTTTTACCACTATGTCAAATTTCTTTTTCTGTATAGTATTGAGCGTACTTAGGGCTGGCAAGTAAGCTAATGCTAAAGTTTTTAACTCTATGGCTGTAAAAATGCTGTACAATCCTCCACCTAATTCTTCTTTAAAAAATTATCACTTGGTGCGGTATTTTTGAAGTATATTATTTTGTGAAATTAAAATAATTAAAATTAAAATATTTAAGATAATTGCTCAAGATTTAAAATATTCTTGTTCTATCCCATATAACTTTAAAATTGCAACATGCTAACAACAAACTATTATGCAATATTTGTATTTTTATTCTTGTTTTATGCCATCAGTATGATATTGTTAGCTTAGAAACATGCTAATGTGGTGCCCCCAGAAAATGTGTCAATGTATAATTATCAAAATGTGCTTCACAAATATGACAATATTTGTCTGTATTAAGGACTAAAAAGAGACTCTACTTTTCCTTTCCCTCCGCATACCTGAGCAGAGACTCTTATTTTGATACGGGAAAATCGTAAAGTCTACGGATGCTACAGTATCTGTAGCTGCCACTTATACATACAGAGGAGCTGACAGAGACAAGATGTGATTCCCGACTCTCTTTTGTCTTCCTGTATTAACAGTAATCTGGCTGTCGTGTCTCCGGAGCCGAGACTTGCAACAGATTCTTGGGGGCTCGTGTGGTATTGGCCCCACGTGACAAGAAAAGGCTGATCCAATCATCTCAGGACCATTGTTACTAGGTGGCGTTGGGCTAGAGGCTGGCGGCTGCTACATCCACAGACGACAAGACACGAGGTGTGTGCCAGGTGACCTGCAGACAATTATCTCCATCCTGAGGTCGAGGCTGCGACAGAAAGGGGCGACAGAGCGAGATCATGGCGAATCATACAAGGAAACGCTTAGTGTGGGATATCTGACAAGACCTGGTCACACTACCTGCTAATGAACTGTTGAGAAAAAGCCAAAATGACCCAATCAAACAACTAACTGCAAGAATCGACGCTCTTACCAACATGGTTGATGCACTACAACAGTCCCTGCCGGCACGGGTGGAGAGGGGGTGCCAATGCTCAGCCAGTCAACAAATTTCACACAGAGTTAGCCGCTCGCGATGCTGTTCACAGTGTACTGGAGAAGGGAGACAGGACTGTCCATATTGCTTTATTTGCGGTGAGGAGGGGCACGGGGCAGCGGGCTGCTTGAGACGACCTCAGCGGCAGGGAAACGGGATCCGGCCACTGCAGAGTAACAACCAGTGACCACAGAACAAATGTCCCAAACTGACTCAACCTTCTTAACACTGGTGAGACCTGAGGGAATGAAAGTCATAGATCAAAGACACATCAACCAGAGAGAAGAGGACAAATCAACAGACCCAAAAGTGGAACACAGGACTCACGGAACGAACACGTCTTGATCCTTACCAGACCAAAA
>JAUMHP010000079.1:10222551-10237996 GCA_032361065.1 Enteromius trimaculatus | reverse complement strand
GAAATTATCTGAAGGTATGTGTGCAGTAAATGGAGATCCTATTCCATTTGACGGATGGACAGTCATTACAGTCAACTTGCTAGAGAACAAGGACCTCGGCCTGTCTATCATTCCTAGGCTTCAATGTGATTGAGGAACTGATTCAGTGTCAACCTGAACAGCTCATGCAAACACTTACCACTCTACTAGCTGGAGCTATTGATGTCCCTAATGGGAAGCTCTAACAAACTCTAATTGACTTTATACAGACTGTGAATGTGGTCATCTGAAGGTCGGCCAGAGTCATCATTCCAGCAGGACAGGTGCGGAATCACGTCAAAGTTAACACAGTTCGATTCAGTAGTCTTGTTTGAGCCACAAGAGGATAACATCCATCTGAGATACCTGGATATTGGAGAGGTGTCAAGATGTCATTTGCTGTACTGAAACCCCTGTTCAGTGAGGTAAAACGTTATATTCAAGAATTCCTGGGGATGGATCATCAAGTCCAAGTCACCATACACTGCTGCAGTGGTTTGCGTTAGGAAAAAGGACGGCAAGCTCCGGCTCTGTGTGGACTACTGCCTCCTAAATAAAATATACTGGCCGTATATGAAGACTGAAATAGAAGGGTACGTAACCAGGAAGTGTACATATTGGTGCTTATGGATCATTTTACCAGGTTTGCTCAGGCCTACCCAACTAAAAACAAGTCAGGGTGGACTGCGGCAGAGTGATTATTCCAAGACTATATCCCACGCATTGAGTACCCGGCCAAGTTGCACCATGATCAGGGCCGTGAATTTGAGAATGAATTGTTCAGAACTCTCAGACGACTAGCTGGCATTGGGCACTCTCGTACATCGCCATACCACCCGCAGGGGAACCCCTTGGAAAGGTTCAACAGGAACCTCTTGCAGATGCTGAGAACATTGACAGACAGGGAAAAGGAGAGATGGAAGAACTACTTACATCAGGTTGTACACGCATACAACTGTACCCGCCACAAGTCCACGGAGTACTTTCTCTATTACCTGCTGTATGGACGACATCCCCATCTCCCAGTTGATCTGATCTTTGGTCTGGTGGAGTCAGAGAAAGCAACGACACCTAAGGGGTATGCAAAGCAGTGGGCACACAGGATGAGTGAAGCCTATAAAATTGCTGAGAGTCACAGTCAACAGTCAAGTGCGAGAGGGAAAGCCCAGTTTGACTGGAAAGTCAGGGGGGTTGTAGTGAAGGCCGGAGATCGAGTATTAGTTAGGAACCTTGGGGAGCGAGGAGGCCCAGGAAAGTTACGGTCCTACTGGGAGAAAGCTGTATATGTGGTGAAGGAACAAGTATCAAACAACCCTGTGTCATATACCCTAAGAACAGTGACAGTAGAAAGACCAGGACACTACATCCAAACCTGTTGACTTGTCATATGCTTGAAGTATCACAATGTTTGCAAAATATATAAATATAAAAAGTGGAATAAAGAAAGAAATTTATATTTGTCAGCACTGAGTGGGCATGCCCTGACATGTTACACTATTGGATTTGTCCAATTTTTCTGAGTTTACTTTACTTCCAAGTTCGAATCCCAAACCGAACCCCACCACCTTCTTCTATCTTTCCCACTTTGCTTTCTGCCTCCTCTACATGTTCATCATATTATTGGCACAAAAATGCTTTAAAACTCATTTTGGTAGCATATGGTATAACAAAAAATAAATAAATAAACTCTCAGAACACCCTATAAAGCATATTAAATGCACATACTTTGATATGTCTAAATAGTTTGTATTTTTTATATTATTTATGCTATTAGAATGTTTGCCATGTTTGACAATGTCCTTGCAATATCTGCTTATAAACTGGTCTTCTTTCTAGCATCTGTTTGCATACTTAACTTAATTGGTCACTTTCCATGCATCATTTGCTGCACTGTGATCGCATGTTCCCCTATGAAAATTAGCCATGGTTTTACTACAAATAAAACCAAAACAACTTAGTTAAATATAGTTAAACTACAAAGTAACCATGGGTTTGCTACACTAACTATAATTTAACTATGTATTTGTAATACAACTGTTTATAAAAATTGTGATAAGCATGGCAAAAAAAAAACAACAAAACATAACATGCAATTACACAAATTTTCGTAAGGGTTGTGTTATTTGTTGATTCTTGTACACAGTTGACAGAATTTCAGTCTAATAACCATTCTGTTGCTTTGCTATTGCCTTTTCATTTTGGAAATCTATTTTAATCTTGAATTTCTTTAGCAAAGAATATACTAAATCAAATTTAGTAAATTTCGACAAGCTGTAAGTCATAAGAGTACTGTAAACATGTCTTAGGTAATAACTGGTCGAAATGCAACAGGATATGCGGTTGCTTCTGAAACTTGTATACCATACTCAGCACCCAGCGTGACGCAGTGCAGCTCACATTTGGTGCTACATTTCATCGCTAAGTGTGAATTAGTGATGCTGACCTTCCCTGTGTGTCTCGTTTGGGTTTTGTATGCGCATGCTGGTGTGTGTTTACACTGTAAAGCTGACCCTAAGTATAAAAACACCACTACAAATATTGAGCTGCTCTGTTGTTCTGTAATGGTGGTGATCAGTGTAAACTGCGAGTGACTCCCTGGAGGCATTTATTTAGCAGACTAGCACAAGCTAGTGCTGTTTAACTGGCCTTCTTTGTCTAAAGTGTAATCAGCTGTGTGTGGCCTTTATTCATTGAGCGCTGATGGATTTTAGTTTAATCATGTTAAAAACCTCATCCAGCACTGTAAACAGGGAAGCAACTATTTGCAGAAATTAGCTGCTAGCTTATGAATAACACTTTGGCATATGAGGTCATTCATAGGTTATTCATGTTATGCAGGAACAATGTAGCTTTTGAATGTTATTGAACTTTTGAATTATTTTTTTAAATAACCACATTTTTTGATAATATTATATGAATTTCTGAACTTTATTGAACAGGATTGTATAAAAAGAGACTAAAAACATGAAAATGTATTAATTGCTACTCACTGATGTTTGGGTTGATACTTGTTGTTACTTCCCAAAGGATGAGATCATTAAGGAACTGCCATTGTTAGTTAAAAGTATTACAAAAGACAACCAAGCCACAGGAAAAGCCTGTGAAAATATTAACAATTTAAACAATATCACTCCCCCAAAACTGTAATGTCATACTTGTGTTGTTATGCTTCTTTCATGCTTAAAGTGTTACATTGTTAGCTTAACAACATGCATTATGCTCATAGGTGTTATTTTCATAAGCACCAGAGATTCTTAGTAATGCAATGTGTTTTACATGTCATAAAATATCTAAACATGATTAGCAAGAGGGAAAAAAATTAAGAAATGCTTTAAATTATTTTTAATAAATTGACAATTTTAATATAAGGAGCTAATTTTGCATCTGTAGACAAATATCAGTTCGAACTAATCTAGTGAATTATTTATAAATAAACTTAAATTGTGATAAAGTCAGCTAATATAATAATTAAAAAGTTAATTATTTAAAGCAAGAAATGCTATATATTTTTAAATTTGACAAAGAAGAATATTAGAGAAAGAAGTTAATAAATACCTAAAATACTAAAGTACTAAAATATTTTAGTATTAAGAAATACTAAAATACAATAAATTGCTAGTTGTTTCGAAAGAAGTCAGTTAAGAACCTTGATATTAAAACACTGATAATGTTATTAATGTACTTTTCTGTAAATATCGATTCATAATTTTCCTGTATATTAAAACATTCGTAGACTTCCTAACCTGACTAAAATAGGTCAAATGTCACTCAGGGGGTCTTTTGTTTTTCCAGATGCCTCCAAGACACAGAGAAGGACTTCCTGGATGTAATCATGACTGAACTATTCACACCCTTTCCTTCAGAAACAGTATCATAACGTCATGTGCCGGACCCCTCCCTGCATCTAAGCAATCAACATACATGTTTCCCTCACCCTCTAGCATATACCAAACCCTCACACACTCTCTGCAGCATATAATTGCCCTTTGGCTTTTGTAGCTCATTGTCTTTCTGCATTCCCAAGGAGGGACAGCTGGTGACAATGGATGAGGGACAGGGAGATAAAGAGAGGGGGTTGGTGTTAAAGAGAGGTCTGGACTCTCCTACTCAGCACGATCTGTCTCACTCTGTTGCGGTTTGCCATCTTAACCAGATAACCAGTTATTATTTACGTGACACTCAGCCACAGACACCTGTCCCTAATGAGACATCTGTCTCTCTGTCATCTGGTCTCTTACTAAGAGTAAACGAGTTTCTGCCTTTGGCTCTTTGAAGCGGCGAGACACTGCCGTAGCTGTTAGCATGAGGACTCCTCACAAAATTACAAGGAAGGAAAGGAGATGATTAAAGAGAGAGCGACAGGTTGAAGGACCTAATGATCTCCTGAGGCCAGGATGTTGTGGAAGTTGTGAATGTTGAATGCATCCATAACCTCCTTTAACAGTACAAACACATGTGGATGGGGACTTTTAATCAGTGATCAAAGCTAGGAATGGTGACAGACTTGTATAGCTGGTGAGTCAGTCAAAACATTAGATTTTATCACTGAAACACAGTAGCGGTAATCACATTGTGTTTTAAAACCTAACAGGCTGCCTAAGAACACAGCAGTCTAGGGTATCATATGTGTGCTCTCTACTTGTTAGCTTAGCAACATGCTAACTACAAAGACCCTAACTACAAAACATTTGTTTGCTATGTGTTACCTATGAAAATGTCTTGAGATTAGCTTAGCAAAATGCTAACTGTAAACTACTCTAGATATTTTATTGTTTAAAGCATGTCAGAATCCAGTGTTACCTTAACTTCCTGTCTCCTGACATGACTTGATCAATATTAGACAGAGACGCAGATGTATTTTTTATGCCTGATATAACAAGTTAATAAAACAATAAGCTAACTACAAACTCTTAAGGCGTCCATACACGGTGCAAATTCGGACAGTCAGAAGACTGTATGGCCACGCACACGTCACAAGTGACTTTGTTTATGGACGCAGTGGTACACGGCACGATTTTAAAACCTGCCGATTTCCGAGGCAATCACATTTACAAAGTTCACGAACATAGACTCACGTAGACTCTGAGGAAGAGATAATTTTCTTTGTGGCAGCAATGGCTTGCGATAAAACAAAAAAGAAAAGAAAACAAAGGGCATGGCAAAGAGTTTGGCTGAAAGGCAGAGAATGAAATCAATATTGACAGTTCCTTTTTTAAGGATTATTACGATTTATTATATTATTTTAAATGCTGCTCAATATATCATACAGTGCTCGCTGTTCTTGCCAGAGTTCAGCCAGTTTGTTCTCTTTCTCAACAGTCCAAATTCTCTGTCGCGCTGCCATGTTCATCTTTCTTCTCCTGTGTTTTTCTTTTTTAGCTTCTGATTGGTAATTTTCAGTTTGCTCAACAAATCGTTTGCTTGTTCAACAGCACACACATCATGCTTTCAATCTGACAGCTTAAAAATGATCGTGAGGTCGGGAAGTGCTCGTCAGGCACTCTGCTCGTCTCGCAATTTCCTCAGGTAACCAAAAAATTGCATGCGAGCTCGTACGATCTCAAAAATCGCGCTGTGTACACCCGCCTTTATGCAGCCTGTAACCCGTGCAGGGTAGTAGCTGATTACAGGTGATCTGGATTATGTAATTAGATCCCAGAAATTTGTACTTTATATGTTTCTATGTATATGTATATATATGTTTGGTAACACTTTATTTTTATGGCCTGCTGACTACAAGTAACTTTGCACCTACAAGTAAACTAACTCTCATTAGAATATTAATACACTATCTGCAAACTCTTGTGATGGTCAGCAGACATTTGACTATAAGTAACTATTAGCAACTGTAGTTAGCAACCCAACTGAAATGATCCCACATCCAGAAACGTAGCAAAAACATCAGTACAACAGTTTATGTAACATCAGTGGATCAACTTCACTTTTGCGATGCTAGGAGAATATTTTTTTTGCGCAAATATAACAAAAATAACATATTTTACTCTTCTCCTGTGACTTACGTCTTCCACCATTATAGAGAGTATCTCAATGTACCGCATACGCAAGCTTTAACGTATTTGACGTAATCAGCTTTGTTTACACCCAGGTGAAAGCAGAGGTACGTGCATATTTTTTTACTTAAGTTGAACCACTAATGTCACATGGACTTTTTTTACCACATTTCTGGATCTGGGATCATTTCAGTTCTATTTCTGTCTATGTAGGGACAGATGGCTCACTGATATAATCAGAAATATCTTAATTTGTGTTCCAAAGATGAACAAAGGTCTTATGGGTTTGGAACGACATGAGGGTGAGTAATTAATAACAGAATTTTCATTTTGGGGTGAACTAACCTTTTAACCGGACCATCAAAATATAGTAAGACCTATTTTCTTTCACTTTTTTACATCAATGTGGTATGTTTATAAAATGAGTTTTATTCAAAAACAAATAAATATAATCTAAAAAGTTGACCTAAAATGAGTGTTAACTATGTTACTATTATGTTAATTATGTGACTAACAATTTGTAATCTGTAATCAGCAATGGCCTACAGTTCGAAAGTAATCCACCCAGCACTGCCTGTAACATAAAAATGTCACGTTGTTTGGTTAGCAATATGCATATTATGGCAAACGGAAGTTCTGCCTACTCCAGATCAGTCATTAATAAGTGATGCAGAGAGCAAGTAGTGAGAAAGTTGACTTGGTTTTGGAGCAGAGCTAATGTTGAAAAGTAGATGTTGTAGTTCCTCTCAGCTCACAGCTGCCTCTCTAACTCTTGCTGCTGGTGGTTTTCTGTTCCCATAATCTCAGACTGTTTTTCTGTTTATTTCATTGTTGATTGCTGCATTTTAACACCCTTGCTGTCTGATGTCACTCTGTGTGTCGCAACTTGTAGCTGGTTTTATGAGGTTTGGGTGCTGAAATGTGATCTTCAGGTCTGACTCAGCTGCCCAACCATGTGACAGAGTTTAGCTGTGAATCATTTAGCTCGCGTGTGTTTAATAACTTGTTGTTTTTGCAGAAGTGAACCGCAAGAAAATGCACACTCATGCACACTGCTATCAGAATCTGGGCCATGCCTGTTATTGTGTTAGTGGTATTAGCTGAGGCAGGCATCATTACTATTGTTCATACTTAGGACTGTTTAGCATTACACTTTAGTGCATGATATGCCCAACACAGTTTCTTATGAATGTAGATTATGTTTATATTGTGTGCTTAAACTGTGTGGTTTCTTTGAGCAGTATGTGTTTAATATTTTTCTAAGTGTATGATCAAGATCTGAATTAGGCTAGTAAGCAACCAGCTAGCAACCTTCCATAATACCATGGCAACCACCTAGTAATGGCTTAAAAAGACCTAATATAGAAACAGGCCACAACACACTTGCAAACGTGTATTCACTTTGCAACCACTCAAAACTCCCTAGCAACAGCATGGCAACAACCTAAAACAAGCCAGAACATCTCAGCAACCACACAGCATCCAAAAACCATCATAACACCCTAGTTACCATATAGTAATGTTTGAACACTACCCAGCACACCCTAGCAACCACTCAAAACACCATAGCAACTGCATAGCAACATGCAAAAACCATCCAGAACACCCTAGCAACCACATGCAAAAGCCATTAAAACACTGTAGTAACTATATATCAATGGGCACAAACCACCAAGTCTATCTTGGCAACCATGCAAAACACCCTAGTAACTGCATGCCAACATGCTAGAACACCAAGAACACCCTATCAACTGCATAGCGACATGCAAAAACCAACCAGAAAACCTTAGCAATTGCTCAAAACACTTGAATGACTGCATGGCAACATCATTAAAACAACCTAACAACAACACTACATACAAAAATAATCAGAAAACCCTAGTAACCATTGAGAAAATATGCAACCACATGGTAGAATGATTAAATACAGCCTAGCAACTGCATAGCAACAGACAAGCCCACCTTTAACACCTTAACAACCACTGAAAAACACCCTAACCCATACCGACATGCTAAAACACCAATAACACCCTATCAGTTGCATAGCAACATGCAGAAACCACCTAATAAATCCCAGAAGCTGTAAAGCAGCATGATAAAACCACCCACAACACACATATCAATGTTAAAAAATGACCCAGAACACCTTAGAAACCACTACCACACAAAACCATACAACAACACCTCGGCAGCTAGTTTTGCATTCATTCATTTTTTTTTAGCTGTTAATTTTGGAATCAGAAAATTAAGTCTTCTGGCTTGAGATGGAACCTAAAACAGTGAAGACAAGAGAAAGTCTTAAGTACCACCCAAAAGAGTTCCATCATTCAAAAGTTTAGCCGACACTGCATTAGCCCCAAATGCTGGCCAGTGAAAGACGAAAATCAATGTTTCCAGGTCTTAAATTTGCCCGTCTACTTTAGCATGATGGCAGTTGGTTGGGATTCAAGTCTGAATGAAATGGCCATTATTCCCATTCACGTGGATCAGAGGCCAGTATCGCCCCAGAGCAACACCAACCTCATCATTTGGTGCCCTGACCCCGCCTACAGCTCATGTCTCTGACGTTTTAAACACCCTAATTTAATGCCCCATTCTCACAAGGACATATTTGTCCCCCAACCCCTAGTCGTCACCAAAAGCCTATGCACTTTACATCACACACATAGCAGCCATCGGGACAAAATTCTTTGGGTTTTCATTGGTGGTTTGATATCAACTTTGACAAAGCTGCATGCTTCACTATGCTTACATGGCAGTCAAATTCTCGCACAGTCATTTACATGGACATGACTTTAGATAGACACACAAGTGTATATTCCTTCCCCCGTCTGGTTAGTGCCGCCAGCCCTGGAGTTTAATCCCAAAATCAATCTCCTCTCCAGGGTTTCTGCTTGCTTCACCGTGGCCTTGACAGACAATAAGATCCCGAAGAGAGAGAGAGAGAGAGAGAGAGAGAGAGAGAGAGATCATCTGTCTGTAAAGTAGGTCTTCCATTCAAACCAGCTCACCCTTTTTCTTCCCATTCATGGTGCTGTGGATGACAGTTTAGGCCAGACAATGCCTGGTGGTTTGCTGGGATCTGAAAGGCCTGTGCAGACCCAGGCAGTGGTCTGTCGTCTGAGACAGATTGAAGACAGATACTTGGCCAACACTTGCTGAGGAACATCTGGACGTCATGCGCATCTTTTCACCCACTTAACAGCAGAATAGAGATTTCACTAGTATTGTGGAGATCTCTTTAGGAAGAGGACATGAAGCTTAAAAATGTACATTTTTGTGTTGGAAGGTTAATGCAAATTTTAGATGGTGACATGTAAACCTCGGATTATCTGGCTATATGAGGTTCTTCTGAGACACAGCCTTTAAGGTTCAGGTTTAAGATCTAAAATTATCACATAACTCAATTATCGATTAAATAATTTTACATTGGTAATCAAGTAGCAACCCAACATAGTAACTGTTTCATGTCAATAGAGAAATCTGGTCTTAAAATGAGTTAGACTTTAATATAATGTGATAATTTTGTGGCTCCACTTGGTAAATGAAGGTTGATTGAATTGACAACTTTTGACATCAGCAACAAAAGAAGAATTTATCCACCATTGTAAGAGTAGTAAGCATGATAACATGATTATTTGCATAAGGATTGTTTTTCCTGCTGTCCTAGACCCCCTTTTAGGGCTGTGACCTGCCAGTTCTGTCATCAACATAAATGTGATTAAAATGAGCAAATGGAGATTTGGTCCTCTGCAGCTCCAGATTTTCAGTGATTTCATATATTTAATCTTTAGACTTTCAAACATCTACCAAATGTTCCTAATGGGTCTGCAACCAAATGTCAAATACATCTACAACTCTGCACTTGTATTGTAAATAAATAATAATTTATTTCAGTTATATAGTTTTCATTTGTGTTTTTTTATTTCTCCCAAGGATCTTCAGGAGAAATATCTGAGAAAAAATCTCCTTAGCTATGAAAAAGATTAATTTCTTTCCTATGGGAATTTAGGACAGGGAAAATTCATCTTCATATCACATCACAAAGGCTTCAAAAACTCTATATACACAATAACCATAATCTGGGCGACCAGTTCCACTGCTGCTATCTCTGTCCTGCAGATCCAGTCATACTGTCCCAAGAGGATGGAGGGGGTGGAAAAAGACACAGAAGGCAGGACAGAAAGGGGGGGAAAAGTTGATATTTCATACAGAAAGGATCATCACAGCTATGGGTTGAGGATAGTTTTCTATTGAAGAGTGATTAGTACCTTATTGAGCTGATGTTTTATTACTTAGTAAGTCATGCTTCTTTATTGCAGTAGGATTTAGGACCCCTGCCCCCTTCTTCAAAGCTGATTGTGTGTGCGTATGCAGGGGGTGGCGGAGCCTCCTCCCCTGCCCCAGACAATGGGTGCAGATGGCCTTCAGGGTGGGGTGAATGTGGGGTGGGTAAAGGCAGACATCTGCAAGAAAGAAAAGAGAGAGTGTGTGGCCTTTCATTCTGGAAAGCTAACTGTTATTTTGGGTAGGAGGAATTGGCCAGTTAAGATAACTAGTTAAGAAGAGACAAGTGTGGAAATATTAACCAGGAGAGTGACTCAGATTTGGGTTTAGGGCCTACAGTCATCCATGTAATAAAACCAGTGTTGTTTCAGTCATTTTTACCCACTTAATGTGTTTCCAAAATAATCTGGTTTCTTAAACCTGTCCAAGTTGTTTGACAATACCAATATAATTGACAGATGAATGGACTACAAGCTAGTGACATGACATGACTAAACTAGAAAGCAAATTATAAACAAATTTGTCAGCAAGTGTTCGGCTTAGCTTAGGTGATTATGATGGTCAAGTTCTAAAGTTGTCATGTTGTTTTCTTGCAGGATAGATAGGGAGTAAGACTTGAGAATGAGATGGGTTTTCTTGATGGCGGATATCAGCTATATAACTTATATAACTTTTCTATATAACTTGTCTACTGAGTCTGGTGGTAGACTCAATGTTGCTTTTTTTGGTTAACCACATTTCTGTCGTTGTATTTTATTATCTCTCACAGTTAAAATGTTTTTTGTTAAATCAGACATGTTTTTCTGATGAAGTGACCAGACACAGCCCCTGGTGCAAGTGGATCAGTATGGTCTAAGGCGGAAGGCTGATATCCGCCGTCAAGAAAACCCATCTCATTCTCAAGTCTTACACCCTATCTATCCTGCAAGAAAACAACATGACAACTCTAGAACTTGACCATCATAATCACCCAAGCTAAGCCGAGCACTTGCTGACAGATTTGTTTATAATGGGAGCTTTCCAGTTTCCAGTCATGTCGTGTTACTCGCTTGTAGTCCATTCATCTGTCACTTTGTAGGAGCTAATCAAATTAAGACGGATGCCAGTGTGGGTGTGACATGGTCCTCATATTTGAAAACTGAACAAAACTGCAATAGGTAAAAGGAAATATGAGTCAGACTTAAATAACTTGTCCACTTCCAATAAAGATAAACATTTTGCATGTGGCAAATTTATTACTGGAAAATCCAGTTTAAGGTTTTAGCTGTGTGTTGGAACATGGTAGCGAAATGAAATTGAGGTTTTCTTGAAGGTTAAAGTTGGACTTTTACTGTTGATCTTTAGTTGGTCAATCTAGCCTCAATGCTCCAAAATGTCAAAGTATGTTGACCTAGGGACACATAGTACTTAGCAAAATCAGGACGTGCTTTCCTTTGAATGGCTTTAACGCAGAGTGATTACTCTACGCAATAAAATATAAATGTCACTGCCATTTGATGCCAATAAGCTGCTAGTGATGAAACTACTGAATATGAAGTCATTAAAATGATAGTTTTGAGAATATGGTTGAGATTGCGAATATGAGCCTGATGCTGGATGTACTATGGAAGTGCGCTCTGACAGCGATGGTAAAATCATCTGCTAAAATTGAAAATTCAAGTTTCAAAAGGTAACAAAATATGCTTTATATTCTTCTGAAATTGTTCTTAAAATATCAAATCAAGTGTTTTTTTGCTACTGCTGCTGTTAAATATCCATTGGTGTTGGATACCATCTTATCACCAACTTCAATCAACTACCATCCTGACACATCAAAACATGCAACACATTTACAGAACATTTTGGTATTTGGTCAACCAACCTGCAAGAAACCATCTACATGTAACATATTACAAAAGACAGCTAGCATCCAATTCAAACTGGATTTCCATCATGGTTACTGGCCACCATGAACATGCAACTATTAAAATGCCACTTGCAACTGAACAATTTTGGTATTGGTTGGGTTGCCTCTTAATGTCCAGAGTAAAATCTGGGTCCTAAAGTGAAACAATTTGAGAACCACTGATCTAGTGACACAAATAACCAGAAACCGTTCCTAAGAATGCATAGACCTCAGAACATGTTACACAGCAGGGTCAGGTTACTAATGCATGGTTGTTTTTCTCCCTTCGAGAAACACAAAGGCATCAGTGTGACCTACTGCTCGATATAGTTGCCCTGAGACTGATGCATTACATGCGCACAATGGGCTTATCTCACAAGGAGGCCAGTGTGTGTGTGTGTGTTATGACACAGGGACGTCCCGGATTAGGCAGCCAATCGGTCCTCGTTGTGCACGCTAAGATATCCTGAGAGTTCACAGGACAGGGCGGCTCTCACAGTATTGCGTTACAGGAAAGGGAGAACCAACAGGTACAAAATTAATCTAAATATGATCTTATGCTTTTCCCTCTCCTCTCTTTCTTTTCGCTCCCCTCCCTCCATTCTTGGCAGCCGGCCGTCACACGGGAGACACATTGCATGACTCCCTCTTTTTTTATTTCCCCCCACTGCATTCTGTGCAAACCATCCTGGCTGGTAAAGAGAGGAAGAGATGCAGTTGGATATTGGTGGTGTTGTTTCGGCACCTTAATCCCTTTTTAATATCAGATTTAGGAAAGAGGCAGAGAGGGACTGATAAAGACTGAGCCAGATCCCAGCACCGAGTTAGCTTCCTAGAGTCTTGCTGCAAAGTCATTCCTAAATCCAATCTCATGGCGGCCTGTCCTCATTTAGAGGGCTGATGGGAGTGTGTTTATCATCGCATTGCTGACATGGCTTTGGATCTGTTTGGCTTCAATTCAAGAAGCTTCTGTTCTCTTTGAAATTGACTCAGATTGAGGCCATTACAGTCTGACTGGTGCAAATTTTTGCCCCGGCTTAACTGGACTTGCACGCTTTACCTCTAATTATAAAACAAAGCTGTTGTAAAATAGCCATAATAATGTGAATAGTTCTGGACAATTCTGACTGATCAATGTACATCAAATTAAAACTTACCGAAGGCCTTTAGCTATGATAAAAATAGAGTTTTCCATTTCTGTTGGCGTAAGTTATAAAAGCGCTATGTATTAAGATAACAAAATTACTAAGGTATGCAAAAATATATGTTTAGAATGGCATATACAAACTTTTGGATTAGTGCTGTAAAATGATTATTTTCTTCCAAAATGAAAGTGTTTGTTTACATAATATAAGTATTTATAAAAAATACTTACACGTACAGTATATATTTGGAAAATATTTATACATTTTTGTCAAATGTATCATAAATTTATATGGTATATAATTTAGTGCTGTCAAATGTTTGATCACATCTAATCATATCCAAAATAAAGTGCTGCGTGTATACATACTACATTTATTATGTGTGTATAAATACAAACATATACATTACTATATGCAGTACACATACATATACATACATAATGTAAATAAAAAACTATTTTTGATGGGATTAATCATTTGACAGCACTAATATAAATACATTTTTCATATATACACAACAATTTTCAAAAATATATACATGCACGTGTTAAATTTATATATACATAATAAATATTCACAATACACACTCATACATTATAACAAAAACTTATTTTGGATGTGATCCAATCATTTGAGAGCTCTACAATCAATATATTGCCTTTCGATGTAAGAATCGGGATGCAAATCATTTTTATAGAATACTATCATCAAAGACACCATTTGAAACTGAATGCAAATGGTTACTTTTAAAGCATAAATCTTATTTAAACAATTTATTTAATATTTAAACAATATTTAAACCTACTATTTAGATATACTAGTTTAACATCCAAGTTGTTATATTCAGTCTTAAATATTTTATAAATATCGTAATGTACTTTAAATGACATAACACATTATTTTACAGAAGCTAAAAAAATCAAATTTTCCTTGTGTTTTCAGTGAGCAAGTGAACAGTTTAGCCTCTAGCTTAACACTAAGCTCAGCTAGCATAAGCAATACGTCATGAGGAAGGGGGAACAGCATCTTGCATAACACCAAGCTGCGATGTAAACTGAATCCTACTAGCTATTTCGAAGAAAGGACAGGCCCATGGAAAGTTTATAAACAGCCTACAGTCATACTTTCTTACATTACCACAACAGGTGTAACCCGCTTCAATTATATCAGATACTATAGGAACATATCATTTAAGTGTTTTTTGGAATGTGCTGAAACGACACTCACATGCAGACCTTGAGAGTTTAGGCCTGTATAAGTGTTATAAGTCACACTCACACACATCTATCTCTGTCACTTAAGAAACCTGACCCTCCTATTTACGTCTGCTCAGGTCAACACGGGAGAGGGACGCAAAGGAGACAATGTGCAGAGCGCAAGGGCTGATCCTGATTAACCCTCTCTGACCTACACTGTCATCCTACACTGTGTGTGTGAGAAAGAGGGAGTGTGAGCCAGGTCACCATGTGCTATTGTGGGTAGGACGCTGCTTAGGGATTGTGTGTGTGTGTGTGTGTGTGGACCTGCAGTGCCGTGGGCTCCATTAAAGGCATTGTCCCCTGCTTGGGACATCCTCCTACTTCCCTCCACGGTGACCCCGCTGACCTCTTTTCATGCATAGATGGGGTCTGTCTCTCTCTTGCCCTGGCACTGGGATAGGACTGTTTCTTCCTTGAAAGTTGTTGGGGGGACTCCAATACACCATCTGCTCCAGATGTCTTGCCCATTGGACACCGGTTCACAGCAGGATGTGTCACCTAAGGAAATTATACCAACCGAAATATCATTTACACCCTTAAAAACAAATGATAAGCTGTTCACATTAGAAAGGCACACTGCTGCCTATTTTGATTTTAGTTTAGTTTAAACCACCAGAGCAGTTAAAAACCTAATAAAAACATAACAGTAAAATTTAAATATATTTATATACAGACACACATACAAAATTTATACATATAGTAAAATATATAAAATTTATAAAAATATTACAGGTAACAAATTAATTCAAATAAAATGAAATATATATATATATATATATATATATATATATATATTGTGAACCGTGGCGCTAGAGAGCACGACAGACAACTGGATGCGTG
>JAUMHP010000079.1:10207013-10219471 GCA_032361065.1 Enteromius trimaculatus | reverse complement strand
GCAAGTAAGCTGTATTATCTATGTTTATATTAATTTAAAAGCCTATTACTATTAAACTAAACTGGCTTGTGTAATAGGTTAAGGAGATAATAATTATATAAATAATAAAGTAATTCTAAAAATAATAATTTTTAAAAATCTGATGATTTTATCTGTAAACAACGTTTTACTATGCAGCGCCCTTTAACTTGGAGTAAGAGAAGCTGGGGGAGTGGCTTTATTACTTTTTTTTATATATATACATACATACAGTGCCCTCCACTATTATTGGCACCCTTGGTAAATCTGAGCAAAGGTGACTGTGAAAATAAATCTGCATTGTTTATCCTTTTGATCTTTCATGCAACAAAATTCACAAAATTCTATCGGCTTTCTGACTGATCTTTCTGTTAAACAAGAAACCATGGCTGGATAATTTCATGTCCATAATCACCCTGGAGTGCTCAAAATTGTGAATATGAATAGAAATATACTTCAGAGATATTTTACTCATAAAAAATTCTAGGGGTGCCAATAATTGTGGTAAACAAGTATTGGAGGAAAACATTTATTTCATCACAAGAATTTCTCAACATTTTCAACTGTTTTACTTTGATGATAGGATAGAATTGTGTGAATTTTTTGAATGAAAGATCAAAAGGATAAACAAGGCAGATTTATTTTCACAACAACCTTTTGCTCAGATTTACCAAGGGTGCCAATATTAGTGGAGGACAGTGTTAATATATGACATTTTATACAAGAATATAAAAACATAAATGTATTTGGAAACATTTAAAAAATATACTGTATGTGCGTGTATTTATATATACATAGTAAATATGCACAGTATGTGCAATGTAAACAAAAACTTTGGACCCAATTAATCATTTGACAGCACTAGCATTATATATATGTATGTATGGATGGGTGTAAATTGTGTAAGTTTATTATGAATAATATAAAAAATAACAACTTTATTGTTTTTACGTCACAAAGAAAAGCGGGGAAGAAACAACAAAACAAAAAAACCCACAAGGCCTCTTTTCTTCATTTCCATTTAATCTTGATGCTATATATACACAACCAGAACATCTTCAAAACATTCATTTTCATGGGCAAAATAAATCACAAGACTGTGAACATTTGGGTCACTATAGAGGCTAACCTTAAGAGTTTCACTATGCATGGGTCTCACCCCAGCTCAGCCCTCAGGGCAGCATTATTCTATGGCTTTCAAAGTTAAATGAGACGAATGAGAAGAATCAAATTAGATGAGCAGGGAAAACAAAAGCAAATGTGGCTTGTAAAACAACCCATGTCCAACCAGTCTCCTTCTGACCATTTAGTGTCCTTAAAACATCAGTGCTAACCCACGCTGAGCATTAGGGACTTGCCCCACTGACTCAATCGCCCACAATTTAACTCGTGAATCACACCAGTGTCTGGATATGGAATTTGTTGCATATATTTTAGGTGTTGCATTCATGGGAAAAATGCAGAAAGGCACATCAGTGCAAACACAATAGTGAAGCGCCTGCTTTCAGATGAACAGTCTGTCACTTGTGCAAAAGAAATCAGATGCATATTCATTCTCAGAGAGGTTAAAGTGAAGAACAGACTGGGTTTCTTAACACTGATCATTACTTGTTAATATATGGATTACAAAAAAATTCTACATATTTTTTAAAGTGAAAGCATTGTTTTGTTTATGTAAAGAGGGAATTTCTCCAGCAGCAGGGCTGGTCTTTGGTAGTTTTGGGTGCATATTGGTGATAAGGGGAGTTTTCCGTTAAAAGTGCTTCATACATAAATGTGATGGGAAACAAGTGCTGCGGTTGTGCACCACATACACACAATAGTTTTTGAACGTGTTTTGCTGTGTCAGATCCCAGAACTGAAAGTAAGAAAAGCACAGCCCATATGTTCACACATTTTTGAGACCACATCCTTAAAGAGACAGTTCACCCAAAAATTACAATTAGCTGACAACTTACTCATCCTCAGGTCATCCAAGATTGTTTTTTCATCAGATTTGGAGCAATGTATCATTGCTTGCTCACTAGTGGATCCTCTTTAGTGAATGGGCAACAGAGAAAACATTATGGACTCATATTTTGGCCAGAAGCAAGTTCGCTATATGGTTTTTGATAGACAAACATGCAGCTTTTCTCTTAAGACATTTACTGATGGACTGGAGTGGTGTGGATTACTATTATTATTATATATTTTTTTGTACTTATTTTTTATTAAACTTCTTGCAAGATGAGAATGAGAGTGTCATAATCTGTACACGAAATTCTTTTTCACATTGTTGTTATTTTTTTTTAACAAAGTTTTGTAACAAAACAGCACTTCACTGCATGACGAGAAAAAAAAAACCCTGTAACAAAACACTCTAAAACAATAAATTCAGAACAACAGCTTTGGATGGGGTCGAAATATAGAATTGTCAAAATTCACCAGCCCATCTATTAAAAAAAAAAAAAAAAAAAAAAGATAAATACATAGGTAAATAAGAAGTCCTCCCCATGTTTCACCCAGCTCTTTTATTATGGGTTTCTATTGTTCAACAAACTGGTTCTTTCTGAGTCTTAAACTGTAGGTTACTTTTTCCATCCCATAGATTTCCCCTCACTGTCTGTAAGCAATTCTCAAGTGTCAGAGGCCTTCTCTGCAGCCATTTAATTGTAATGTTTTTTTTTTTGCTGCAACTACAGTAGGAGTATGCGCAGGAGATATTATATATCATATTTATATACCATATAAATATGGTGTGGATTATTATGTTTTATCAGCTGTTTGGACTCTCATTGTGATGGCACCCATTCACTGCAGAGGATCCATTGAGTGATGTAACGCAAATCTGATGAAGAAAAAAAACACAAAAAAATCATCAAGGCATTTGAATGCTATTTTATGAATGTAGATGACTGGTAATAAGGGTAACTGCAATATAGCGGTAATATTGGCGATGACAGTGATGCTGTTAATGTTAAACAAAATGTTGCATTTCTGCCAAAACTTTTACTTGAAAGACATGTTTGACCACTGCATTAATGTCTTTTTCTTGGTCTTTGTGCATGACATGGCATCTTAAAAATGTGATGCTTAAGAAGTTCAACATCTCTAGACCTTATTTTTTTGGTGCTACCAGTCAAAAATTACTGGTTTGCAAATTTTGCTATATTATTACCAAATACGGCATGCGTCGTTTTGATCTTGTGAACGTACTGTGAATACTAATACTTTCTTTAAAATATTTTCTTTGCACACAAAAAGCAAAGTATTCTCGTAACTTTATAAAATTACGGTTGAACCACTGATTTCACATATCCTCACTATTTTACAGGGCCTTGAATGTGTCAGTTGTGTTCCTGTCTATGAAAAGTCAGAAAGCTTTCGAGTTTATATCTTAATTTATGTTGTGAAGATGAACAAATATCTTTATTAACCAAAGACAGGATTTTCATTTCGCTTTAAGTTTTGTCGTCAATAATTTTGGCATTGTTTAATATATAAAATCGGATCAATGAGACCTGTGATCAATCAGTTCCAAAAACATAATATAATACCTGATCATATTGATTAATAAAGTAATTACATCATAGTGAAATATGAAAAAAAAACAAAAAACCATTGTATCTTGAGTATGATTAATCAGACAAAAAATAAATTTTAATTTGGTTTGGAGCATTTCTGGTGCACTGTATTTTATGGCCAGTATAATCTTTCAACACTGTGAAAATTAAAAATTTCTCATTTTGTGTTCCACAGAAGAAAATCTCACCACACGAGGGGCAAGTAAACATTATTTTCGAGGTAAACTACCCTTTGAAACCAAATGTTCCCCTTTCAGTTAAAATGTGCATTTCATAACTGTAAAATGGTTGTGTATGAAGAACTGAGCAAAAGAAATGAATGACAAATGCAGAAATGGAGTGAAATGCATGTTTGCGTCCCCCACAGACGAGTGCAGCGTTTGCTTCTTAAAATAGTTTATTTGTGAATTTACACTGATTAGCAATACATCTAAAAGTAAGTCAGTTAGATAAACCATTTATATATGATTTCACAGGTCACAAAGAGGCTCGGCTTAAACTCGCATGCCAAAGGCCTTCTGAACCACAGACTAACAGTGAGGCATTAGTAAAACAAGGTGCAAAAAACGGTTTGAGGGGGTAAAACGAGCAACAAAAATCAAAGAGAATGTGATGCACATTCCAGTTAACGCTTCCCAAAAACACAATGCGCAATAGAAACCAAAGCAAATTGGAGCCAAAATAAGGAAAACTTTAAAGCAATAAAAACTACTTGATCTTCCCGCCCGTGCCTCGCACCCGGTGCAAGCTTTAAATGCATTTTAATCCAATGCCTGGCCCGCGTTCAAAAGCACATGCTATTTACACAGCTTAGAAGTGTCTGTCTCTCTCTCCGTGCCCAAGCCAGTACTTCACATTGCCCGCTGGGATATACATATCTCTCTCTCTTTCTTTCTCTCAGTGGTTCCTGTTCTTCCTCGTCCACATTCGGGCCTAACGGAGTTCAAACTGAGGTCAAATGGCTAATCTTAATCATAAGAGATTAACTTTTGGTGTACGTTCTGTCCACGAAGCGTCATCTTGTGGGATGAAACGGGCAAAATCGAGCCACCTCTGAGCTCACGGGAACCAGAGGTGGCAGAGGGAAGATGAGTAAATCAATCGAGTTTTAAACGCAAAAAAACAACAACAAAGAAATAAAACAAAACACACTGTACAACGCCGTTCCTCAAAGCTTCATAACACTGACGCTTCGGATGATTATGGGATGGTCGCAAGGTGACATAATGAATGATGTAGCATTATAAAGGCCCAGAATGTTATGAGAATATTTGACCCTACCGCTGATCCTGTGAGAACCAGAACTTCTTTAAAAATACAATTTACAAATATATATATATATTTTTTTTTTTTATTTTTTTTTTCCTTACACGTTAAGAAGTTTCCCTTCTCCACCCTTTTATTTGTCTAAGATGCTGAAACATTTGTTTCCATTTTGTGGCTTTTTTGCTTTAGATCTTCATTTGTAATGTTTTCTTAGTGCCGTCAAATGACTAATCGCATCCAAAATAAAAGTTTTCACACATAATGTGTATACTGTGTTTTTTTAATAATGTATATACAAATGCACATGCATGTATACATTTAAGAAAAATTATTTTTTTTTAATATAATTTATATGAATATAAATATTTTCAAAATATATACCATGTATGTGTGTACACACACACACATATATATATATATATAAAACACAAACAAAATTGTTTATTTTGGATATGATTAATCACTGTTAGTTTTTTGACAGCATTAGTTTTTCTTATGTATACCACATTTAAAAGTGCAGCACAAAAATATTATATATTTTATACACACATATGTATCTCATCACTCCAGTTTTCATATATTTCCATTATATGTATTTAGTAATTTGAGCTATTACGCAAATGAGAAGTCAGGCACCACTACGTTATCAGCCATATAAATTCAGCCTAGCAAAACATGCATTTTTCCCCGTTGTTAAAAGTATAGAAACAAGTAAAAAAAAAATATGGCTAAAAACAGAATTGTTTCAATAAAAAAAAAAAAAAAAGTTAAAATATTTAATGAGATGAAGAGTTGATGTTCACTAAAACGTGACTGCTCTGCTTTTTTTGTTGTTTTTGTTTAGCTGTTTTCGTACAGACCGGAGGCTGAAGTGACAGGATCGCAGGCAGTGTAAAAGATACAAAATAAAATAAACCCTGTTAAAACACAACCCCCGAATGGTTTCCAGTGTGATTCTTTAAGCGTTTCCTCTGCAGCTGGAGAAACGACGTGAGCAGAACTGACACCACGAGAGATGACGAATAGAAAAGGGGCTCATAAAAGGTCTGCATGACAATCTAATAAACATACAGTATGAAAAAAATAAAATAAAATATGCAGTACGGACTCATCAACGAGATAAAATTATTATAGATTTTCAGTCCATCAGGTCAGAGAAGCCAGTTTCCCAGGAGTTTCCCTCGCTTCTCCACCTGCTCAAAACTCAATCATGGCACGACTTTTAAAAATGAGTGTTGCTCCATCTATTGACCGACTCCCAAAATAGCGTGCCTTGTTTTTTAAAAAAAAAACAAGCTTAAAAAACGTAAAAGGACAAACAAAGACAGACATAGACACTCTCCATCCTCTAGGCTTCTACTTTCTCTTTCTTTTTGTTCTTCTTGAGGAAGGACGGGGTTCTGAACTTCTTCTTCTTCTTATTGGGTGATTTGGAGGGCGAACTCTCAGGTGTCAGGGCCTCTTCGATCTTCTCTCCCGAGCGCACACTGATCTCTACACTCTCCACGCTGGTGGTCAGCTGACTCATACGCTTGATCAGCTCATCCTCATCGCCGTGCTTGTCTTTACCATTCAGCATCACGCCAGTGTGGTTCTCTGTGTGAGGAGCGATAAAAAACTAATCAATGTTTGCTTGTGTTAATGATTCTTATTTGTTTATGGTGGTTAACTGTATTAGTAGTAAATTATACAGTAACAATTAAAAACATTATGTAATGATGATTATTAAACTCTTTATTATTAAGTTACACAGTTTACCAACCATAAAGATTTTTGCAGGTTATTTATTGTACTAATAATTATATTAGAAAAACTGACTAGTACACTAATCACATTTTAAGTTACAATTATTCTTATAATTTTCCAGAAAAAATGTTTTGCTACTGAATTTTATTTGCTAGAAATTGTCTGTTGTGGTTTTTATTTATTTTATTTATTTGTGTAATTGTTTTATTAAACTAAAATAAGAAAATAAACTAAAATTATTAAGTTGTAACATGGATACATTGATGGTTTATTCTATTGTTGTGCTAGAACATAATTTTATATATAAAAAAAAATAGATAATTTAATAAGCTACAATGTTGTTGACAGAAAATTTTTTTATATGCTTTTTTATTTCTTATATGTGGTGTTTTTCTCCTTGGGAATAGTGTATTATCAATACATTAATTTAAAAAAATGCAATAAAACAAAATCAAAAAAGTCTTTGTTACAATATTGCTGTTCCCTAAAAACAAAAAAGGCGTTTTTTGTTCAACATACAAAATAAAAAGAAAATCATAATTTAAAGTTAAAACATTCTTAACAAATTTAAAAAATAACAGATTTTAAATGCTGTTCCATGAAAAAACTATTTGTTTATTTAATTAAATTATACATTGACAACAATTAATAAATTACTGATACCCCATATGCAATTATTGCTTTATTTCACAGAATTATTACTTCACAGCAATTGATTAATGCATTTTTTTTTTTTTTTTTTTAAATGTTTGAATGTTTAATACAAAGCTTTTTTTGAACATTACATCCTCATCTGCACTCGTACTGCCCAAAGTTTCATAAGTAAATCATTGCACCATCATTACAAGCAGCTCTGGGGCAACCATAGTGGCTCGAGTGTGTGCTACTCTACCGGATAAACGTGTTGAACGCGCCCTCAATTGTTGCCTACTTATGGTTCATCACAGCTCATGTAATACATCTGCTTGAGTAACTGCTGATTTTAATGCAACAGGTACAGAGGGACTTGGGCAAACGCTTCCTGTTTCTCAACACTACACTTTATCCCACAGTGTCAGTGAGTGTGTGTGTGAACGCATATCAGTGTTTCCTTCGCTTATATTGCGCTTCATCTTCAGTTTATGTAAAAGTCTCTACTGTGTTCCCTTCAAAAGCTCCTCCTGTAGTCAACTTTTATTTACTCTTTTAAATGGGAATATCAGGTACTGGTTGTTTTTTTTAAAGCAACAGAAAAGAAAGGTAACACTCAGTAACATATTCTGCCTCAGAAAGTTTCACAAGCAGCAGGACAGTTCATAATAAACATTTTGAAAATTTGATTCCTGTTGAACTCTTATATTATATTATTGTTTTTTTAATTGCATTTATTTGTATTTTAAATTAAATTTTATCTCCATATTTTCCATTATATTTTTCCATTAATTTTAGTAATTTCATTACATATATTTCCCCTCACAATTTAGTTTTAATTAAAATGTTTATTTTTTTAAATTACAGTATTACAGTAAATTTATTTCAGTTAGCCAAGGCTTACCGTTTTGTTTTGTGTTATATAGTATAAGTATATATTTTTACATTTTTCATGTAGTATTTATATTTTTAATTTCAGCGTTACTTAAAATGTAAAAAAAAAAAAAAATTCATGATTGTAGCTCTAGTTGTTCTAGTTAACAACAACTGAAATAAATGAACAGTGTCCCGAGGAATCATCAGCGTCGCCCTGGAAACAGTCGAGGGACACCTGCCCTGCCTCATCGCCAGCCGATCGGTCACAGCTGAAGCTCATCAGGCCCCGGCTACATAAGCCTTGGGTGAGAACTTTCTCCATGAGAGCTAATGTTTCCTTTCCTTCTGCCCTCAGACAGCAGCCCGTGACCAACCGGCCACATTAACAAAAACAATAAAAGTATGTCCGAGTTGTTGTTTTTCATGTAATACTTTACTGTAATTTTATAGAAGATTTACTTCAATTATTGATTTTAAATGTTTTAGCTTATACTCTGAACTGATTCAGTATAATGATTTTCCCAGCATTTACTCTCTTTTTTGTCTTAAATTGTTGCCTAACAACCCTGGTAAACATTTGCAGCTAATATTGACATATGTTAATATACTGCAGTTTGAAGCTGCATAACACACACACACACAGGTCAGAGGTGAGGTGAGGTGAGACAGCCAACTCTTTCCGTATGCTATACCTTCTTTAGCCGGAGTGTTTTGTGGAGACACTGACTGAGAGAGCGTGGAAGCGTCATCTGACGTGAGCTGTTCTTCCTCTGCAGGAGTCAGTCGGTTAGTGAACACACAGAGACAGATAGTTAGAAAATTAGACAGGTTAACATGCGGACACCGTCACAGCTGGAAGACAGACTTGGCTCTATGCATTCAAGTTAGTTCTGTGCCAGACACACTGTACTGATTTTCAGTTATACCATTAGCATTGACTGGGTCATGTACACATGTGTGACTTTGGTAACAGGAAATTAGGTGCTTTTAAAAGCAAGGTCTCATGCATCACAGTGGTCCTTCTTTAGTTGGTTTAAAGGTTTGGGGTTAGTAGGGGTGTAGCAATGCATCTCTGCTGTTCATAAGCGCCACCTGCTGCCAGAGCGTCTCATTCAGCCCGTCTGCTGTGTTTAGTGCAGATGTCCATTTAACATGCCCTTACTAAATAAGATAATACATTTTCTCACATATTCAGATATATATTATACAAGGTGTGAGGGCCTGCTGAGCGTGTTTTACCGTCTACTCCAAGCTGCTGCCACTCTACTCGCTTCTGGTAGTCCTGCTGCTCTCTCTCGCTCAGCTCGGTGAAGGGGTTCGGAGGAAGTGGTCCTGTCTGCTCCTCGCCGTCGCCCATGTATGGCTGCAAAGCACACAACACAAAATAAGAGCTTCGAAACGCTTCTCAGTTATGAAACCACGACAAAAACCACTCAAACACAGATGTCTTAATGGCTGAGCGTTCAACAGCAACCGGTAACCCTTTGTATGAAGCCCATATTTCTAATATATTATAAGGGTATTCTTAAGGCACTTTAATAAATGCATAATTTATTATAAAAACACTTATAATGTGTTATAGCATATCACAAACAATCACAAAAACAACTATAATACATTATAATATTCAAGTACTTGTTATTAAATTACTAATAACACAATGAACGCCACATACTACTACTTCAATTATAATGGACTATATAATCTCTTGACATTGTTTATTTAAGATCTGCACAGTACTTTATAACATCTTTTGAGTGTTTGGGTGCTGAGTATTATTTGAGTGTTTGGTGGGAGGCTAATACTGAGGCTAGGGTAAGCTAGCTAACACTTTCAACTGAAAATATAACTCCAAGCAGTGATGACGGGCCCTTGCCCGGTGGCATCAGGAGAAACGGTGCCCAGCAGACACGAGCATTTACAGTAACCCTCTGGCAGTTTGGATTTAAGAGACAGACACACAACGATACATAAAACTTTGGTAAAACTTTCAATAAGATTTCAGTTATTAACATTAACTATATTAATTAACGTGAAAAGTAATTATATATTATTAATATTAGTCATTCTAGATTTTTTTTAGTTTTTAACATACGTGAACAATATTTATATAGCGTTTGTGAATCTTAGTTAATATTATGTACACGACTGACTTCTAAATTATTATTTTACATGCATATTTAATGCACATCAGTAAATGTACCATGAACTAACAAAAAGAGTTTTTTACAAAAACAAATAAACACAGTAAAATATATATTATAAAAAAATATAAATTATTCGTACTTGGTTTGTTATTTGTGAATTAGCTAATGTTAAAAATATATTATTTAACTTTACTAGATAACATGAATAAAAACGATATCATATTTATTCATGTTAATTAAAGTAGTTTAAAATGTAATGCATTATGTAATGTAAGTTTTGTCATATTAGTCTATGTATAGTAAATTAACATTTTTAATGATGTTCATATTGAGTTGTGTTAGTTAATCCATTAACTAATGTTAACCAAAGAGACTTTATTTTAAATTGTCGCCAAAGCTTCTTATGATCTCCAACTATTCTTAAAAGTTATTTAAAATTATTTATAAGCCTTTGTGAAATAATTCTATAAAACTATTTTACCATTAAAATATTAAATTACTTTATGCATATTTTCCGTATTCTAATTAATTGAACTGAGCAGTGTTAAAAGATTTCTTATCTGCCTCAAAAACACAGAAAACATTAGTTTAACATGTTTCCAAAATTAAAAATAAAAATAAGATGCTGAATTCAAAGCATTCCGACACACTACCTGCTGCCAGTTGGTGGCGCTATAACTTTGACTCCTATTAATCACATATATCCGATCATCACACTTCAAACACATCCCTGAAGTTTGATCAAAATCAGATAAATGTATGTGGACATTAGACACTTCCTGTTTCTCATTTCTCGCCATAACTGAAATAAAAGATCATACTCTTAAAAGCTATAATTCACAAATAAGAAAATATTATGACACATTAAAACTCATGTTTTTTAAATGAGATGATACAACATATTAAAAAGTTATTGATAGTGCATAATGCATTCATTATACTGCCTTAAGAACATCCTTCTAATGTATTATAAAAACAGGCTCATAAAGTGTTACCCATGTCACAAATCCTCTAACATTAAAACACAAAATATGAAGAAAGAACACAGCAAATCCAAAACTACAAGACTTCGATGCGAGTCATGCAGATATATCAAAAATGAAAACAGCGACAAACAAAACCCTCTGGGATTTTACCTGGACTGACGACTGTCCCTTAAAAAGAGAAACAGAGCTTCATAAGAGCCTGCTTTGAAACTTTTGGCCCTTTTCTTACAAACTGATGCTCATTCAGCACCAGTCTCTGAGAGGATCTGGCGCCCCCTAGTGACATGGGGTGTCTGTGTTTATGTCGCTGACACTTACCGGTGGTCTCTCCACCACAATCCCTGCCAGACGTTGAGACTGTGGCCCGGCTGTCATCATGTCGAACCGGTTCTGTTCACGAATCTGAAACAATCATGAGAAAGCACTTAAGACTTAGTGACACTGATAAAATGATGGATAAAGCCACGTTCAAACCAAGAACTATGATCAAAAACATAATAATATAAGTATCACACACTTATACTCAACTCAGCTGTCAATGTTTTCATCGTTCATCAGATAGGAAAAAAGAAAATTGCAGTAGCCAATGACTTTGTGTAAAAAACTAATTTGTGTAGAAAACTAATTTGATTAGTTAATAAGCTACCAGTAGCTGTTTGGTTGTTAACATTCTTCCAAATATCTGTGGTGTTCAACAGAAGAAAAAAAACACAAATGTTTTGAAATGCCACAAGTAATATTCTCACTATATTTTTTGTAGATTTTTTTTTGCTTTTGCTTTTTTTGGAGCTAGTGTGAGCGCAAAAAAAATATTTATTGTAATGTTTCAGTCACCTATAGACGTTTACAAAGCTGAGATGACTTGCACTCGAAAAAAAAAGATGCTTGGGCGAGTTTTAAACAGTTTGATTGCACTCACAACTCACCTTATTTCTCTTCGCCAGGACTTCACTGGGGTTCGTGTTCAGAGGAACAAACTGGTTGGGATCTTCAATTCGAATCGGAGTCCCGCTGGCGTTTCCACCGTCATCTGACTTCATCCACTGCAGAGGAGGAGTAAGAAAATAAGCTTTAGTACAGAATTAGTACAGTATTTCTTAGTACTCAATTACAAAAAAAACTTTTAATAAATTGTATACACTTTATTACCTAGACATGCTTTTTATTCATTACAAAATAATGAAACAAATTTAAAAAAAATAAAATAAAATAAAATAATAATATTA
>JAUMHP010000079.1:10185868-10201128 GCA_032361065.1 Enteromius trimaculatus | reverse complement strand
TTTTTATTTATTTTTCTTTCCATCTATTGTTTATTGCCTTTGAAACACAACTTTCTTTCCGAACACAGCATTGGGATGCGGTGGCTTGCTGCAGGGGAAAGGGAGGAATGAAGTCTACGAACACTGACAAGATAATGTGCATAAAAATAGTTGGATTGATGTATAGATAATGACAAGCAAAGGAGGTAGTTTACCTTCGTTGATGGTCCGAGGGCTTTCTGCAGCTCTATGCGGTCCTCTTGCTCATCCAGACAGCCTTGGTAGTTGTAATAAGCAATGTCACCCAGGATCAGAGCCTCCTGAGAGATGGGCAGTAGACCGCACTTCATAGACGACACCTGACAAGACACAAGAGATCAATACAAGTCATGGGGATTTACAGTTCTAACGTAAATTTCAGCGATGTATTATCTTCTAGAACTGTTGATGGAGCATGTAAAGCAGGCGTGACAGGACGTATACTTACAGCAGCAGTGGCCGGTGTGCTTATGTGAATGACGCAGCGCACGTCAGGCCTCACAGAATAGATGGCAGCATGAGGACTGAAGCCAGCTGGGTCGACCTGCAGGTTGGTGGAGCCCTGATCAATCACGTCACCAATAATATTCACCTTCACCTGGAGAACCAAAGAGAAGCGACGTTGTTTATCACTGAAGATGGCTGTGCAAATGTAAGCTAAAACACATTAAACCCTTCCTAACCCCACAGTATCCTTCCCTATCTCTCATTTCCTGTTAATCCTGACAATATGTAACTAATCAGGAAGGAAGCGTCATCTGAGGTACATTGAGAACCGGTGGATGATTCAGTTAATGTTTGTAATAGGCCTCCAGGAAGGTTTTATAGCCTGATTAAGGCTGATTTACACAAATGTTCCAAGTTTGCTGACAGTAAAAAAAATTTATTTGAGAAATTAATATTTTCTCCAGCAAACTGATCAAAAGCGACAGACTGTAGAGAATTTCAGTTTCAAATAAAGGCTGTTCTTTTAAACTTTTTATTCATCAAAGACCCTTTCCACAAAGAATATAATGCCGTTTCAACACTGATAATAATCAGAAATCATATTTGAAAGATTTCTTAAGGATCATGTGACACTGAAGATGGGAGTAATGATGCTGATAAGAATTCTGCTTTGCATCACAGGCATGCATTTTGAATTTTAAAATGTATTCACATAGACAAGTTTTTTTTTTATATTGTACTTACACTTACAACACAATTACAATATTTACTTTTTAATTTTTTTTTTTAATAGCACTGTCAAAAAAGTAATTGTGATTAATTGCATTCAAAATAAGTTTTTATTTACATAATGTGGATATACGGTGTTATCCAAATACAAGAAAAATATGGTATGTTTATATATTACACATTCATATATAAAATGAAATAAGAACACAATTATATAAAATGTATAAACAAACACTTTCAAAATATTTATGTGTATTTATATTTACATAAATATACACCACATACATACATAATGTCAACAAAAACTTTTATTTAGGATGTGATTTATCACGATTAATCATTTGAACACACTAGTTTTACTGTATTTTTAATCAAATAAATGCAGACTTGAGTGTAAGAGACTTAAAATCCAAACTTCTAGTATTAGCATTTATAATTCATCAGTCATTGGTTGTGTGTGAGTGAATGAAGGTGCTTGTGCATGTCTGACTCCTCTAGGGCTCTGATTAAATATCAGATTTCATCACATGCTTGCCCTGAAACAGGCCACCCAACATGCCTTCCACTTTTCACGTCGATGCCACACCCCATATCACTACCCGCTCAAAATAAACACACTGTCCTGCTACCGTTAAGGAGCTTAGAATGACATCCAACCTCCTTTAGATCATATTTATACACAGCCACGAACATCATGTGGCTGTTCTGATACAAAAACACACTCCCCATCTTTCTCATGCAACTCTTTCTGCAGCGGTTAGCAGCACATCCCCACAGTAAGTTGGTCCACCTCTGTAAGGAAATATCTGCTGTATTATGCCACCACATTAATGTGCTTCTGTCTATCTTTCTTATAAAACAGTACAGCAAAAACATGAATATGGTAATTTAGGAATGAAGCACATTGCTCGATTTGTAAGAAGTGAAATAAGCGCATTAAAAAGAGCATAAAAAGGAAAAAAACAAAACTACAAGTTACATTTCCTGTTATATGAACATTTGGAAGAGTTTACAGCAGTTGCTTCACAGACATGAAATCTCAAGCCACATTATGTAAGAGAGTGATGCTTGCTTTAGCACAAAGCTACTAATCAACACTGCTCATACCTGTGGTTAGAATTTGAACACTTTTTAAGGTGCGGCCACATTTACTGTTCTGCAGGTTTTATTTGGTAAAGTCCAGTTGTTTCAATAAAAATCCATGGCAGTGGGATCTTCCCTGTGCATTTTTCGCAACAGGTTCAGGTTGGATTCACCATGCTGACCAACAGAAAGCTGCTTGTTTTGCAAGTGACATCTGTGCGAGACGTGCTTCAAACACTGAAACACAACTGACGTTATATAATGGACATTTTTAGCCTGCAAAACTTGGATAATATGCACATGTTTTTTTTTTTTAAGTAGTCTTAAACTTTGGTGCACAACCCGTCTTTCACAAAGAAGGTGATGGACATTAAAGACACCCTAAATTTTGTTTTTTTTTTAGTGCCGTCAAACAACTAATAGCGATTAATCGCATCCAAAATTAAAGTTTTTCTTTACATAATATTTTTCGATTTACTGTATATATTTATTAAGTATATATATACTACTCGCAATAAGTTAGGGATATTGTGAGACACTTAGTGGATGTCATGCATACAGTGTTTGTTTCACTTCAGACATTTTTGGGATAGGGAGGCAATTGTATTGGGGTGATAGACACCTCATTTTGTGTTTTCCATGTAATGGTCTCATTGAGTACAGGTGTGCCTTATATTGGGGCCAATACAAAAAGACAACCTTTTTCAATGCGGCATCAGTTTCAACATTCTGTGGGTATAAAAAGCTGATATTGTTAGTAAGCCAATTCAAGTTCATCATTCAAACAGTCATGAACACACAACGTCACTTAACAGACGAGCAGCCCACCTGGCAATGGCATGCCTTTGGGTTGGTGGCAGGCAGTCAGATGTTGTTCATGAACTTGGTGTGTCTCTAAGTGTCATCAGCAGACTTGCATCAAGACACAGAACTACTGGCAGAGTTTATGATAGACCCAGGAGTGGAGCCCCACGAGTGACAGACCGCAACGATGACCAGCACCTAAGGAGCTATGCACTCAGACATTGTTATGCAACTGCCACACAGCTGCAGGCCCGTTTACGAGATGTGAGGGGTAACAGGGTTTCCAGTCAAACCATTGGCAACTGACTCCACCGCTTTGGCTAGAATGCCAGATGAGTAGTGTAAATACAAACACATGCATGAAAATATTTAATGAAAAAGCTGTTTATATATTAAATATATTTACGAGATAATATTTAGATATTATATCAAATATATTATATAGATATTATATCAAATATAAGAACATAAATATCTAAAAAATATATAAAGAGAGTACCAAATAGGGTTGGGCAATGTCGACCAATTCGGCATTGTACGATGTCTAATGTGAAACATTGCAATGGACGATGGCGCATGAGGGTTTGAAATAAGCTTGCGGGCCCCATTTCAGTGCATGTACATCCTCTTTTCCACTCCCGGAAAGGATTTACCGTGATCGCCAGCATCAGTGGTGCGCTCTCTTATTAATGGCAGAGATTTGCTGCCATAGATTAAGTGTGTTTTTCGCGAGCTGGCTGCGGCGGGGCAGGGGATCACAATGCCGGCTCAGCATCGTGATGTCTATCGGCCATCGGACGATGGCATTGTCTATCGACCCAACCCTAGTACCAAATTACATACTATACAATGATAACATTGGTGCATGCCATTTTGCTTATAAATGCATTATTCTATGGCCTTTTGTAGTATAGTCAAGTAGCTACAGCACAAAATAAACATAAATGAACATCAGAAGGTCATTTTTTTTAACCATGAAAAGACATCAATACACACAAATATTCAAGTTCTACTCTCCAGTACATAACAAATTCAGCATTATGATCAAACTCATTGCAAAGGGTCAATTACGCAACAGAGGGGGAGGGGCTATCAAACTAATCATTATTGACAAAAAAAAAAAAATAACCATTAGAAATGTTTACTTACAATTTGTAGTCGGTTATAGATTACAGATTATATTATGAAAACAGTAGTTAGTAACGTTATCCAGGTTACTTGTTTTAGGTAATAGCCTAATTTACTAACTTACCATTAAGTAGCCAAACTGGGATGCACCTATAGAAACTTGCCTACTTTTGACTACCCATAACCCCCTTCTTCAAGGCAGTGAATGACATTTCCCTTCAAGAAGAACTCAAGTCTAGAGTTAATGCTCGCTGTTAAATAGAAGAGAGAGTGTGATTGCATAGAGGGTTAATACAACTCTGACCCAGATTGCTGGCCTCGTTCCAGCGGGCACTGTCCCCAAAGCCACACCCACAGAAGAGGAGAACAGGAGCCCTGAATGACTGTGTCAGCAACACTGAGATCTCTCTATTGCTCTCATACACACACAGACAAAAAAATCCTGTATGATCTGACTATGCAAAAGAGTTCTGTCTTTATCTCTAAAACACACGGTTCATGCAAACAAAAAGAAACTGGACAAACCTGTACTGGCTTTGAACCATGCTTAAAAGGTCAACATGCACCTTTTATAAATGACCAAATAATCTGATCTGCCCTAATCCTGAAATGGCACAATGACTGAGTGTATTTTTCATGACCGTGAAAAATGTGTTTGTGGCAGTAGTCGTAACTCAAGCTCAAACACAATTCAGCATAGCGCTGCATTAAAAACAGCATTGGCCAGCACAAGAGTGAAAGCCAGACGCGGATACTGCTGCTGCTCGCCTCAGGCACTTTCGATTCTGTTCAGTGAGTCATAAATCCTGCAGGCAGTAGGAAAAATGTGCTTTACAAATCTGCTCAGTGTAAAAATCACCTGATTGGCAGGAATTTGTCAAAATTCATTAATACGCCAGCGGGAAGTGAAACCTCAAAAACTGGTTCGGTTCTAATTGTCACCAACAAGCTTGCAGATATGTGCGCTTTTGTTATATGGTGGTAGTACAAAAAAACCTTGGTACTTTCCACGTTACCTTCAAAATTGTGTTATTAGGATGGCTAGCTATAAACGTATTAAAAGCTTTTTAGTGTAACAGAATCTGATTTGACTCCAGATCCTGTGTGAACAAGTGGAGACAAACACCTTGAGTGCTTTTGCACAAATTAATTGGTCCACAAGGGGGCAACAATATCTACGACTTTTTCAAAGTTGAAAAAAGCAGAAGAGATTGGGCCTCTTGCATGAAACTATTGTAAATATAGCAGTAAAGTAGTAAATATTCGGGGCCTTCCAGAAAACTCACCTCCAAATTCACAAATGTTCGCTTCGTAAACTTACATCATCAGCAGGGCGTAAGCGGCATGTTTTTTTTTTTTTGCGTCCATGTTAACAGATGAGAGCACACAGGGGCGGCGCAGAATCGCGTAGCCCCTACTTATGTGTGCAGTAAAACCGGGGTGTTGAACGTGCCGCTTAACTCGCGCGAATCGTGCTGAAGGATGTCTAATTGCGTTTTTGTATTGACTTAACATGTAAATCACTCGCGCTTAAAGCTTCATTCACATCTGGTCTGAACGCAAGAATGAGTGTCTTGTTATGTCCACAAATGCATTTGTTTATTTAATATGCTGTAGTGTAATCGCATAGGCTGACATTGCATATGATTAATCATGCAGCTGTAGAGCAAATATAAATAAAATAAGTTTAACGACTTTTTAACATAACTTCAGGAGAGGTATAGCATAGACACTGGACAAAGACAACATTTTTCAGTAAATTCTCAAGTGTTCACACACATGCCATCTATCGTTCACGTCAAAAATTAAGTATAGTTAGGGCTTTTTTCTGGGGTTTTCCAGGACCAGGATTAAGAACCACTGCAAAAAGATTAGAAAATAATAAGCATGAACAATTGCAGGCACTAAAATGCCTCTGACAGACATAAACACACAGGCTAGTACAAATCTAAAACCCACTCTGAGATTTCAAAGAAATAACCGGCTATTTAAGCACACGTCAAACAGTCAAAGCTCAGTCAAAGTCTGCCAACGCATTTCCTCTGCAAAAATCCCAAACACAAAGGAAAACACATTATTAAGCTTCAGGCAATATTATCGTCTCATTAATAATTTAAACAAACTGCTATAAAATTGCTACAAAAAAAAAAAAAAGGCCAAAGCAGCACAAAATATAACCTGAAGCTATCACAACGGAAGCATTAAGTAATTATTTATCATTCAATCAATATAATTTGTAACTCATAAATGAATTCCGACAGTAAGAACCGCACAAGCCTAAATCTAATCTATTTTAAGTCTTGCTGTTATGTGAGTTCAACTAAAGCCACCACTCACAGTGACCCCAGCAGCCCTGTGGCATGATGCTTGAGCCGTTCCCAGAACCGCTTTCAGGCCCTGCCGTGATAATGCAAGACTGACAGTTTGTTTACCAGATTGGACGCAGAGGCCTCAGCGAAGGACAGTCCTCTGGGGATGATAAGGATATGATCCTGCTCCTTACTGACACGGACCTACAAGTAAAAAAAAAAACCAAAAAAAAAAAAAACAAATAAGCAGCTGTTTTTCCTCACCTGAGCAAGTTAGTTCAGGGTTTCTTCATCTATTCCAACAGGTATCCGGATACTCAAAATTGAATATTAAATTTATTATTATTATTTACCACACCTGGTTAAGTTAATCAGCATGTGTGCAGATGCTTGGAACTACAGCATTATGAAGACATTATGTCCATTGACAGCTGTTCAAAAGTAGACATGTATAATTTAATAGCATTTGATGATGAATGGGAAAGCAGATATCTTGCTCCATGTATTAAACTGGGAGTGCCAGATTAGTGGAACTATAATGTTTATTGCCAACAGGAATGGATTGCGAAACCCTGGATTACACAATGCACATCATTGACTTTAATTTCCTTGTTCTACAATATTGACACCAAAAACAAATCTATTTAATCTGTAGCAGCGATGTTAATGATAGAAAGCTGTGCCTTACTGTAACATAACAGCTTGCAAAGTGGGCCCAACTGAACAGGTCCACTAGTCTGTAAAGGCTGGCCAGTTTGCAGCGGATCTGTTTCTCTCCCTTCACCATAGTACTGGACTCCACGCTGAACATATCATTTATTGGGGTCACCATTCCCAAACCTGAGAAAACAGAGCAACAAGGAACAATTCAAGATACGGTTTGAACTATTTAATGAGATGGACTTCACTTGAAGATTTATAAGCCCACTTAAAACTTGAAACTGACATACTGCTGTCATGGGAAGAACAGACAACAAACAAGTGTAAATTGATACCTTGATACCAATCAAACTCATGCTAAATAAAGCAAGTGCTGTGTCCTGATTAACTGATAACACCTCGAGAGTGTCCATGAAACACTGATATGCCTGAATCTAATAAAGTTGTTATAAAGAGTTAGATCTAATAGAGTTTTAGGTAGACTGATGTAGTTTATACAGTTAAAATAACTGCTGTAATCAATTTACCGTTGCTTATTTAAAACCTTCAGGGATTCTGGGCTAAGAACAGTAAGGAAATCCAATAATAGAAAACCAAAAAAAAAAAACAACAGAAAACAAAAACTCAATTCAGCCATACAAAAGATCCAACTACAATAAAAAGTCAGGAGAAGTCTGTAATACTCAGACTTTTAAGAATGTTTTTATAGAACTCTAGTTGCAAAAAACATTCTAGAACTAATTCTAGAGCTCCAGATGATTACACATTCTAAAACGCTTTCTTGAGTTTCACTTGGCTACATAGTCCAAAACTCATTTCAGACCTCCAGTTATTACAAGTATCAGGAAATCATTCTCAAACTCAATATTCTTTCTATTCCAGAACTCTTGATCTCCACTTGACTAAACGTTTTAAAACTTAACCTTAATCTAGAAACCTAGAGTCATCCCTAAACTTCACATGACTGTTTTCCAATTTTTCCCATAACTCCACTTTACTAAACATTTCAGATGATTTCTACCTGACTAAGCATTCCAGAAGTCACTTTTTCTAGATCTCCACTGAACTCTCTAGAATTCAACTTTGAACTACAGATGGCTAAACATTCAGGAAATCATTTAATGCCTGCAGTTATTACAAGTTTCAGGAACTCTTCCTTGAACTCCTGTTGATTAAACATTACAAAATGTATCTAGCACTTTACTAAACATTCAGGAAATATTCATCCTTGAACTTCGGATGATGGCTAAACACTCCAAGAATGCTTCCAGAACTCCAATTTACTAAACACAGCAGAAGTCATTCTAGAGCTTCAGCTGACTAAACTTTCTGTAACCCATCATTGAGCTTCAGTTAACTAAACATTCCAGAACTCATCCTTGGACTTGATATTGTTTCATAGCTCTTTCCAGAACTTAAATGCTCTGGAACTAATTTCAGAACTTGTTATTGAACTCCAGCTGGATAAATCTAGAGCTCACGATTAAGAACTGTTGCTTTCAAAACCTCCACTGAACAGACCTCATATATACTGCTCAGAGTGTGTGCACTTGGATGGGTTAAATTCAGAGCACAAATTCTATGGTTATGGGTCCCCATACCTGGCCACAAGTCACTTTTTTATGTGCAAATGTGGTTAGCCATAATTCAAAAACCTCAAACATGACACATGCTTTAAATGGCCCATTTTAAAACTTTGTTTACATTAATTTTGTGGGAAAAGAGAGGAGGGCATTGCTATTTTTATTACATTACATTACATTATATATATATATATATATGAGGCACAAAAAATGCCAACTCCCTTACAACTTTCAAACGACTGCTGCTCTTTTTACCCTATCCTTTCTTTCTCTTTCTAGTCTGCACTTATCTAAATATTGCCTGCTATACAGTATAATGATCACTTCCTAACTTGCTTTTGCCTCTTTAGGACTATTTGCTTGCTGTTTTCCCCACCTGTAACTCACTTTGGATAAAAGCAACTGCTAAATGAATAAATGTAAATATATATATATATTAAAAATAAATAAATAAATAAAATCACATTTTTAAATCTGCCCTTTTCCATTATATGTCCTAGATTATGCTCTAGATCTGTGCATAGTCTACAAACATCTATGAGATTTGGGCTATGACTCTGAATGTACAGTAAGCACTGAAAGGGGCTCAAAGAAGTTCCGCTGGTTAGTTCCGCATAGCAGAGCGCAGAGAGAAAACAGACACATGCGTAAAGGGGCTGGATGGGGTGATAAGGGAGGAAAGTAAGATGAAAGAATGCAAAGTCTTTCCTGAGTCAGTTAGTCATATTTTCTCCCTCAATGCCTGTTTATGGGAATATCTGTCATTTAGCGACCTGTATAACTCCGAACAGGTGGAGGAGTGGGGCTAGTCTGGGACACCGGAGGACTGGAGGAATGACGCATTTCTGTTTCTGTGTAGATAAGCCACACTACGGTAATACTCACTGAGGGGGGAGGTGGAGAAGCCAGCAACAGAGCTGGCCATGAAGAAGTCTGCGATCTGCTGCAGAGCGAGGAGTCCTGTGGGGTTGTTCCCCTTGTTCATCTGTTCCTGGATCAGTCCCTCTAACTCATCCCTAAACGCCTGAAAGAGAAAGAAAACACGAGATTAGAGATGACTCACACACAGTAATGAGAGATGGACACAGAGCTGTAATCCTCTCACGCTCCTGCATGTTTAAACCTTCTGTACTCAGTTTTTTCCACTTGTATCTTGACAACTAGTTAAGTTTATTAACCCATAGGCCTACTCCACTAGAGCTAGAGGACACTCTATACTGAAAAACAAGGTAGTGAAGAATAAAATTACGATCTTAAATTCTTCAGGTACATTCAAAATTAATTTCTGGTCAGCTGGAAGAATTTATTTTCAATGTTTAGGTAAGGAAACCATCTGTAACTGGTAAGCACAGTCTGATGCAATGTCATTCAGCACACCTGCTTGAAGTTTCAGGCACAGGATGATCAAAGAGACGACAGAATGAATCACAGGATGAACAGACACTGACAAGAGCGCTCAAACTGACACAACGATAATAGATAATTCTTCCAGCAATCAAAAGGATAGTTTCACAGGTCTGACAAGGTCATTCTTGGCCAGAATTTTAAGCAAATCTAGCTATGGATGACTATAGGAAAACAATCTGAAACATTCTCTGCCCATTCTGGGATGTGATTTTGGCTGATTTGTGTATCCTAGAACGCACCACAGGTCTAGAGAGGTCTTGAGTAAAAAGAAAGTTTGATTTCCATAGTCACAGTCACCAAGCAGCCATAGGGAAGAGGGCATGGCATTTGTGTATCCATGTGCGGGCCATCCCTGCCAACTCTCAGTGACTTTGTGTGCATGTGCGTGTGTGTGGGTCAGTGAACCTCACTGGGGCTTGATTTCCTAATCTAGGGTGAAACAAACTACACAGGAAGCTAATTAAATTGGTCCTTAAGTTTGTTTGGATTAAAATGAGAGCCTCGTTTATCGAACATGCACTGAAAAAAGAGAAAGCAAAAAGCCACAAATTCATGACATTAATGCACATGTAATACCCCAAATAGTTATGTTAAGGGGATGTGAATCTTAATTGCAAACCTGAAGCACATTAAAAGCTGCTCTGTGACATATTTCATTGCAGCCTTTAAGAGTCAGCGGTTCAACCGTATTTTTATGAAGCTACGAGAATACTTTTTGTACACAATGAAAACAAAAACAACTACATTCAACAATCACTTCCCTTCTGTGTCAGTTGCACAAAAATTATTTGTAGCCTTATAAATTTACAGATGCCACATGGAGTATTTTAACAATGTCCTTACTGTCTTTCCGGGCTTTGAACGTGTCAGTTGCGTTGTTGTCTATGTAGTCAGAAACCTCAGATTTCATTAAAAATATCTTAATTTGTGTTCTGAAGATTATTGAAGGTCTAACAGGTTTGAAACAGCACAAGGGAAAGTAATTAATGACCCAATTTTCAATTTTGGTTGAACTAAACCTTTAACTGTGGGTAATAGTAAAACTGATGCTTGTCTTAAACTAGATGAACTAGGGCTAGACAATTAATTGAGAAGGAATCAAAACATTTCAGAACACCTAACGGATGCAATTGTTCCATGTCTAATTACTTTATTTTAATCCTATTAAAACAGGTTGCCCTTAAAAAACATACTTTCATCTTCACTATACGGATGTGTGCGACCATTGTGCTCACGTCTTTTTCTGTGTCTTGCACATGAGAGACACATTAAAAATATTTTTTTCAAGTTAAGAGAATTTGTTACATGCAGTGCCACTAATCAATATCAGTTCCAAAACAGTGGACCAATCAGAAGATCCCAGAGGCGGGGCAAGTGTTGCGAGCTCAGTTACAGTAGCAGGTTGGCATAGCAACTTTTGCATTTCATGGCAACTTGGCAGAGTACTCTGCACTGCATTTAAAAAAAAAAATTGTTGAGTGCTGCAACTCGCGGTCTTAGATGCAAAGGCATGTTCTTTGTGAATGGCCAGTTAAGAGCCAGCCTAAACAGGATTACTGAGATTCCATTTACAATCACTATTTAAAACATTTGTTTGCAGAGCATGAAAGTTATTTTTTACTTTTTCACACTGCATTATTTAAAATAATATTAATTTAGTTATTTAATATTCAAGAGATACAAATTATTTTCTACTTTTCAAAAATGAAACAAATGCATTCTTGATTAGGGCTTCATGATTATGACAAATCGTAATTGTTGATTATTCCCTTGAAAGTGTACTTGCAATTATTAATTACAATTATCACAATTTACACTAAATGATGTTTATACCACCAGTTTGATTTAACGGCATGCCATATTTTTACATAAACACAAGCTAAAAAACACTTGTCTAACTGAAAAACCTTTATTGCATTCCTATAGCATTAAGTCTCAAATGTCAGTTATACATTGGATTGGTTATTCTTTAAATAGGAAGTAGTCTTTCCGGGTGGATCTTCGGTGTGTTTCCGGAAGATCGTTGAGAGGAGGTGGTGCTAACAGTTAAGCCTATTGATAACATTTTGCATGGCTGGCAAATCTTTTGTCAACTCTGAAATCGATTTTTGTTTTTCTTGTTTATCGTTCTGAAAATGTGCCTATATTATATTAATGTTACTTTATCAAAGACAAAGAAAGTTGCATATAACCTTTCCTGTAGTGTTTTCTTTCTATTGTTCTTTTTAATGCAATGGATGGTTTTGTGTATCCAGGATCAATGAAATTTCTATAAAATGTGACAGGCATATATACCTGTCTGGCACCCAAACAACCAGAACTAACTGTGTTTTTTTAATTTCTTCTTCTTTTGAGACTTTTGGTCTTAGAGTGAAGTAAAATCTGAGTGCCACCATCTTTACAAGCAACATGTGGGTTACCATTTATCATGACCCAGGTTCAGTTCCCATCTCTGATTAGAGTTTTTGTTTGTTTTATTTTGTTCAACTGTTGTTATATTTAGGGGACAAAAACTCCTTAACACGTTCAATAATCGTAATCGAGGTAAAGTTTTTAATTAATCAAGGTTTTGATTTTTGGTTAAAAAGGTCACACATGCCACAAAAAACAAACCTGCAGCCAACATGCTCTTGTAGGAATACTCCATCCCAAAAACATGGGCTAACATGCCCACACTTGTCACTAGATCAAAGCGATGCCGATCTAACCTCATAACAACAAAAAAACAGTAACTACCTTAATATCAAACCATAAAACCATATCAGTCATAGGGGAAGATGGGCGTTATCTGAGCTGAGTGACATTGTAATGTGGGTCAGCGTCTGTATTGATCAGATGTGGTGAGAGTCTGCTTTAGTAACCCATCCTCTTTAAACGGGCCGCACTTCAAACAAAGCAGCCCGAGCCAATAGCGGCCAAAGTACAAAGGTGAGATGGAGATATCCTGGGCTCTATTCCCTGTGCGAGTATTAAATTGTGCTTAAATGAGAAGTGGACGCTCGGGACAGGGTATGAACGATCCCGCCTGCCTCTCCACATGAATTCCCCTTAAACGTAAGTGTCCTGGCTGACCCAAACCACAGCGCTCTTGGAAAACAGCTACAGAAACAGAGGGGAGTGGGGGAACTAAAAATAACCCAAGGGAGGAAATTCAAGGCAAATTCAATTATGCCATTACAGTTTAATATCATTAACATGTTGTTTCACCTCCTAAGTAAATATCAGCGGTCCCTCAGTGCAAACTGCTCTTTTTTCCGCTTGTGGGCTAACGATGACGTTCATTTGTTTTGGTTGTGACAGCACAGATGAGGCCTAAGCATCCGCCCTGCCTATAACAGTCTGACCTTAAACACAGTCTATGGACAGACGTGTAATTTAAGCAGCAGCTTTTCTGCGTGTGTGCACATACGCAGAAACCCCGCAGAGAGAGAGGGAGATGAAAGAGAGGCTTGTTTGAATCAGCTCTGATAGTGCAGACGTAAACACACAAGCCTGTGTGCCGATACACCTGCTGCCTGGCCTGCCTGGCTCGTCTCCACAGAGTGAAGGAGGAGTGAGAAGAGTATATAGTGCGTCTCAGAAACACTGCCTCGAATAGCTGCCGCTAATAAAGCTATATAATAAAGCCCAGGGGCGCTGCCATATTTAACCGTACTGTCAGACAGTAACACAATCACAGGTTTCGAATCTTGATTTCACATATTCAAAATACAGTGCTCAAACGCTACATAGGTTCTTTCGGGGTTTTGTTTATTTTAAATTATTTTTATTTAAATAGTTCAGTCTTTTCAGACTTTACTAAACAGGCAATTTCACCTGACAAGCCTACATTTTATTTATTATCATTTTGTTTTAATAAATTTTTAAATACATAACTGTTGCTGGTTCTCAAAAAACATTTATCATCAGTGTTGAAAACCACTTAGTGTTCATATTCAAACCATTTTTTTCCTATTCTATTCTATTGTTTCAAAGAACAGAATTTATATAAAATTTTAGCTCTTTGTGACATTATAAACATCTTTACTGTCACTTTCGATTAATCAAACATGTCCCTGCTGAATTAAAGTAATTGATTTCACAATGTGTGGGGGTTGGATTTATTTACTGTGGTAATCGACAGCATGTGACAGATGCCATCCGTACAGCTTAACTTGCACTGAACTCTGAACATTCCTTTAAACACAGTATGTGTTTGCTGAAATGTCTGCAGGAGTGTAATCTGTGCAGTATGGCTCACTGTAATCTCTCCAGTGTGTGTTAACTAATCTGCCGTGTGTGCGTTCGCTATAATCTCTCTCTACTGTAGGTCAGAGGTGCTTCTGCTGGCTGGATTGAGTTCATATAGGAGTTGTAGAAGTCGGTGATGTGTGTGATAGGGTGTGGTCTCCTAGATGGGTTTTGTGGTGAAGCTGTGGCTTTGCGCGCACGATTGAGCTGCAACTCAAAACACTGCACCCAAACACACAATTAAGTGAATGACAAATCTACTCATCTGACAAGAATAAATCATAAATCTTTCACTGTTAACAGAGAAGCAGCATAAGGTGCGACCACTTTAGAAGTTTATGCCAAGTTTTAAATGTAAACTTCATGGCAGTGTGGAATTTACTCAAAACCACATGGCTGGAGACAACCTATAAAATCTATAAGTAAACACTTTTACACTGAAAGCACATTCTTGCTGATTAAATCAGTGGAAAAGTGGAAAAACATCCCTGTGCAGTACAATAACTTCACGAAACATTAAAAATAAAAGGTTCCAAAGGGATTTTTTACAGCGATGTTATGGAATAACAATTTTTGGTTACCCAAAGAACCTTATATATCTTTTTTATTTATTTATTTATTTAAATATCTTTTGATTAGTGGTGAAAATTTCACAAAAATTTCTAAAAAAAAAAAGGTTAAAAAGGTTCCATGGATTTTTAAGGTTCTTCATGGACCCACAGATTCCAAAAATAACCTTTTTTAAACTTATTTAATATAATTATTTAAGCTGTTTAGTGTCCTAGTAAATAAAGTTTCTTTTAAAATCTACAGAAACTTTCCATCGCACAATAGGTTCTTTACACTGGAGAAAATAAATAAA
>JAUMHP010000079.1:10156770-10169051 GCA_032361065.1 Enteromius trimaculatus | reverse complement strand
TGGAAAGATCTTTTTTAGGACAGCCTGCATACCGTAATTAAAAAAAAAAAAAAAGATTTCAGACTCAAATGTGCAAATGTAGTTGCTGGCAAGTATAAAACAACATATAGTGTTTTTACATTTGCTAGATGAGTTGCTGTTAAATTCCCTATCTTTTTTCCTCCCTGTTCTTTTTGTTACAGAACGAATATTGGATGGGGACATTCTTGTATATTCTTGTTATCAAATTCTTGTTATCCTCTGTTTTCTTTGCTCCGGCTCTCTCCATCTCTTTCTGTTCCTCACTGCTGCCATCTCTCCACCCATCCAACCAGTATTAATGCCTCTCTTCTTCCACTTCACTGACTCCCAGCACTCGTTTGTCTTTGCGCTTTGTTTGGTGGAGTGGAGAGGGCGGAGGGGTCCAGGCTCCCTCAGAGAGCCCCTCTCAGTCTCCAATGACAGACAGTGCAATACTCTCCGTGCCCCACCCACATATGGAAAAATAAACAAGTGTCCACATGTAGCCACAGAATGTTAATAGCTTCCATAACTCTACTCTTCACCTGCCAAAATGCAAGGAAGTCCATAATACAGATCCTGACGTATTGCATTATACACAATAGATCTCTAGAGTCAATGACTACTATGAATCTTCATTCAGAGAATCCTGAGGCAAAACTGAGGTAGACTTTTTTGAAATCAGTTTGAGTGGCAGCTTCAATAATCTGAAGAGAGTCTTTTGCACTGCTTTTTGATGCCATCAGTGGACCAGAAATGGCATACTTTACATTGAATTGTCACACAGTTTTAGATACCGTGAAGGTCTGAAAAATTTCTAGACTTTTATCCTAAAAGTCTTACAGCGATATCAAAACCACTTGGTTGTCCGAGGCCTGGAACCCAACCCAAGTGACACTACTGTTGTGTTTATTTCATAAACTGGGCTGTTTACTCACAGAATGTCTATCAGATGGTTCCTGCAGTGAGGTCTGGCCTCAAAACAATCTCCATGAGCTCTTTCACTGGGGGTCTCTTGGACACTGGGTGGTCCAGAAGACTCAATATTGAGTTTTAAAGTGGCGTTCTCTTTCTTTTATGACTTCAGCATAAAAGAGCTCTTCAAGAGCCTGAGGGCCCATTACATTGGAATTTTGAATGGCTGCTTCTAGGGTTTGCATGACTACTCAGTTTTACCATTTTGCAAAAATGCCATTTTTCATTACCGATTAGTTTATATATATAGGATGTTCTACACATAAATAATTTTGCCAAGTGTTATATTTAAAATCAACCAACAACAAATAGCATAACTCTTGTTTGCATACACACTAAAACAATAACATTACAAATGATGCTTGGTTTTTACATTACAATACAACTGACTACAGTTTACCTAATAATGTACGAAATTCAAAAAAAAACTTTGAAAAATGTTTCATAAAATGCTAAACCTCACATTTCAGCCTTTAAATAAACAAAAGCATTAAGTCAAAACGATAAATTCAGTTTTTTTGGCCAGACTGCTTACAGGCTAAATGTAACTTTTTGTATAATTCCCTTAGGACTCTTTTAAAACCTCCCAGCTTTCCGCAGTCTTTTCAAGTAAAACTAAAATACTAATGAGACTATTATTAAATTTTGCTTTATGCTAGATCGTATTTATTTATCTTGAGTTGTTCCAAAATACGAGTTCATTAATACTTAAATGTGAAATGGTAATACTATCAATAGGGTAATTTACATGGATTTATTGTAAATCTGCTAATTGTTCCAATTTATATTAGGCACAACTGTTAGGGATACATTGCACAAAACAACATTTTGCACAAAACAAATCTAAATACAATGCAGAATGACACAAAACCACTTAAATATGCATAACTTACAGAATCATGCACTTTAAAAGTAGCCAGAGAGCAAAAATTCATATTATGGCTAGTTCAAGGCATCCAACAGTTTGTTTAGACTTTTTTCCCTACTTATTACCAGTTTAAGGCCATAATCAGTTTGACTACAGTGCTCTGATAGACACCCTTGACAAGCTACATGTTCAGTTTCATGAGCGATTCATTGGCGTAGCTTGTCAGTGATCTACGGCTCTGTGTATTAGCTGGCGCTCCATTTGAAAACAGGTGATGGAGACTTACGGCTAATCAAAGAACCGGCTTTACTGACAAGATGCACATAATATATTGATTGGTATATTTCGCCCAGCCCTAATTGAAGGCAGTAGAACATGCCACAAAGCTAGTACATACAGTCAAAACCTGGTACTTTGATGACAAAAGATTCTGTCCATCTATCCTGATCTTGTTTTCTGTGATGCTCTACAGAGGAACACCCAAACTCTCGCTGGATAAATGTTTAGTTTTCCAAAAACTCAGTGTTGTTTTCCCCTCTCGCCTGTTCCAGCTGCAGAGGAAATGACAATGCTCTATAAAAACAACAGCCGGTGCAATTCATAACCTCCACATCTCTCTGGCTCCCTACAGCTGCTATATCTTGAGTATGGGGCGCTTCCTCAACTGTTTAAAGGGTTCTGACCCTAAAATCTGATGCGTAATAATATAATACAAAAAATATTGAGTAACAAATGCTAACATGGGGTAGTTAGATGCTTGTTTCAAGAATCCTTTCAGGCTTTTTGAAGACAGGCAGACTATAACAACGACTAAAAGCAGGATTATGGTTTAAGTGAATAAAAGCCCAGATACAAAAAGATGGAGATTAGAAGAGTGACTCCAAGTAAAAGCGTGTGTTAACAGGATCTGAGCAAGCAATCTTCATTATTGTCCAGATAAACTGCTTATTTCTAGTTTTTAATATCCATTTCAAGTCGCCCTACTTTGAAAGTATATGATGTTTCTGAGCGACACAGAAGATAGTGGGGAGGTGGGTTTGACGGGATACAGGATAGGGAATGGTGGCCATGTGGTTTCTGGATAACAATAGATATTCCATTTCCCTCCCTGAAGACTCCAGTCAGCTACAGAGGCCCAAAGCTCAGCTTAAAAACTTTGTCATGACTTCATCCCTCCACTCTCCCACCTTCTTTCTCTGCCTCTTTTCTCGCCCTTCTTAGTCCTGACTTCCCTTCTGCACTCTCACAATTCTCTCTGTATGTCCCCCTGTGGCGTTGGTTCACATGCCGTATGCGTGGCCTCACGGACTGACATTTCCTGTCCCTTTCTTCTGTCAACGCAGTCACAGGGCCGGCTGCTATGTCATGCAAAACTTAACATGGATTTTGAACCCACAAATGGTCTACATTAAGTTTCTTGATTTCAGGTTACAATAGTAACAACAGGTAACAAAGTTACAATAAGAATCTTGAGTTTCATAGTACATATTAAATCGTAAAGACGTTTTTAATTATTATTATTATTATTATTAGATCCAAACCTAAGTCAGACTTAGAATTTCTTTTTTTTTGTCCATACAATGAAAGTCAATGGGGTACAAAACTAAATGTTGCTTTGGACTCCACTGACGTCATTGCAACATCGAAAACATTCTTTAAAATGTCTTTGAGCTCATTTGGAAACAATGAGCATATCTATTTGTGCCTTAGCTCAAATCCACAATCTCCTATGAAGTTCAGTGAAGCAGATCAGATGTGGTTCTTTCTGTTAAGAATCATCCCCTGGATCTGTCACAATATTACTGTCAGCACCGAATTAGACCTGGCATTCTGTATCAGATAGCAAATCTGGAAGGAAATGAGACTTTGAGGGGTTGAACAAAGGAATGCGAGTGGCGTGATAGTGGGACGGTTGGATCAGAGTTGGATACGCTCCCCATGCACACCAAAAGTGTCAGTCGCTCTGTTTTTTTCCTTGACGTCTTGGATTAAATACAATATTGGTAACGCAGAACAATACGGACAGCACATAGATACATGTATTTATGTGCATGCTAATATGTAACCGATATTTTGGTTCTCAGATGATATCAGAATTTTTTTAATTTATCGGTGCTGGCTGTTATTGGATATTCACTGTTCATGTTAATTTCTTTTGCAATTTTTAAAATTCATACAAACACTATTTTGTACAAATGTTTGCATGTTTTAAAATTAAATATTTTTTCATTAATGTATATCAGAATGATGCTTTCATTCACTAGCATTTAAAATAACCTTAGGAAGGCTACATTACGTAGTTCTATGGAGAACTGTATATTGCTACAAGGAAATGGTGATTAACTCCTGCATCGCCATAGTCCTCCAAATGAGCTTCAAGTGAAACCAGATGCGCATACGAGTATCCTCATGGGTTAATCACTCTTCCTGGCAAATCAGGCACTGCCACCCTAAATCAAGCCGAATTTGGCCTGATGGCATAAAATTTTGTGTGTTCTCAAGCTTTTTCTGTGCAAAACTCATGTTTTTCTTTGATTGTTGCAAGCATGTCACATCTACATCACTGCTGAAGAATGCCGTGAGTCCCGGCCCGTGAGCTCAGGCCCAGCCCAAATCCATTTGGTTCAGTTTATCATGAAGGCTGACTCCACATTACTCAATCCGTCTCACACAAACACCATTAGTCCACACACTCCAGGGGCCATGGTCCGCCAAGACACACACACAGTCGCACAGACACACATCCATATGTTACAAGCACACCTGCAAATACAGAGGGAGGTTTCCTTTTTTTTCACTGATTAAATGGCTAAAAGACAGCAGAGACTGAATGAAGGGAATGTTACATAACAGTATTTACACACAATGCATCATGCATGCCTCTTACCATCAGTCACATGCCATCTGTCCAGAATTGGGAAGTGTCTGGTCACACCTGTTATGAATGTTTTTAGTATTATTGAGCCATAATTGGATACCATTTGCTGGTAGGAAGTACGGATGAAAATGATCTGCAATCCCAAAGAACAAACTACACAACAAATATCTTGAAGTAAAAATAAGGCAATATTTGACTGAAAGTAGTGTTGAAAACATCATAGTACTACAGAGAGTTAAATTACATAACATATGATTTATAGCCCTTAGTGTCAGCGTGAGTTTCAGATTCCAGTTTACAGAAAAAGTAATAATGTCAAGTAATTTACTGTAAGCGTTAAAACCACAGGCAAATGGATACTCTCTAGCTTTTTTTGCGAAATGCAAAATTTCTCTTGAAGTGCAGTTTTTAAATCTCTTGGGACGGTTGTCAGGAATTTTAGTAATGGGGAAAGCGGCACTCTGTTCAGTTTATTGACTCTTTAATGCACATATCTGGGGGATTCTGGGATGTGGGGGTGGATCTTGTGAAGTTGAGTGATAGCATCTTTTCACACTGTAAACTGGGTAAAAGAATGAATTACGTTTGGCCCGAGGACACAGGAGCAAGCTGCGTTACCAGTGTTTGACATGACTGTCGTCATATAGGGCAAAACTTGTTCATAATTACACATCCTAACAAGAGTTCACAGGCTTACATGTGTTTTCATTTTTCAGCTCAAGCAAGGACAGCATAAACTATTTATTTACGGTGACAAGACAAATATGTGTGAACTGCAACTTTGTCTTGAATGGATAGGGAGTTGGACTTGTAACCCAAAGGTCGAGGGTTCGAGTCCCAGGTCTAGCAGTGATTGTACTGTAGGTGGTTGGGGTAAATAACCAGCACTCTCTCTACCTTCAATACCACGACTGAGGTGAGACCCTTGAGCAAGGCACAGTTCACTAACTGCTCCCCATGCGCTGCAGCAATGGCTGTAATTCAAATCTCAGCTCAACAACTCAGGATAAAAAATTATTCTTTCCCTCCCTTTAAAATACGGAGCGTGAGGTTTATACAGAGGGCAGCAGCAATCATGTGGACTGGTGTGGTTTTCACAGCATTTTATCTATGAACGGGAAGCATTCATCTGGAAATGCAGAGCATAATGGGCCAAAGGGCCTGTGAGAAACCTGCTTTTATGCCCACTTAAGATCACGTCGGTAAACAGAAACATATGAAAGACAAACACGCCTGCTGACTGCTGTACTCAAATCCTCACATGCTGCCCTTCAGGCAAAGAGTGTTTGGAGAAGTGAGATGACAAGGCAGGGCCCAATTTCAGCATTAGTTTACATCAAACACACTTTAGCACCTTCGCTTAGCAATGCACACAAAAAAAGTCAGCCCTTAGGCAAAATGGCTTCTTTCGCTATTAAACTGAGGCAAATTATTGACCCCCTGACCTCTGACCTACACAATGATATATCTGTCAAGGTTTTTTCAATGCGGACTGCTTAGGAAAAGACTACTTTGCCGTTTGATTCAGAATTGGATATGGGCCCAAGGTTTTTGGATCTTGGAGAATTGGATCTTGTCCGCTAATTCTTTATTTTTCAACTAGAAGAGGACACAGATTGGGTCCAGGAGCTCACATGCACGCTAATTTTTAACGGAATTTTCCTAAGGGAACTATTTCAATGTTTTTGCGTTCTCATGAAATATTTTTGTTACCCTGACATTCTTTGAATATAGAAATAAGATGAGTCGGGAGGAAAAGATATACATTATTGTGTTTTATGAATGAGGGAACACAATATGTTTAGAAAACTTATTTTGGGAGGACACAAACGTTTTGTAAGCAAATGCATATTTATAAAAGACATGCAAAGGTTTTGCAAACGAATGCCAATTTCTATTGGGAATCCTAAAGTTTCGCAAATGAATTAAAATTTCTTTTGGGAATTCAAAAGTGAAAAAAAAAAAACGAATGCATATTGGGAGTCCAAAAGTTTTGAAAACAAATGCAAATGTCTAGGGGGAATCCAAAGGTTTTGACAAAACAAATATTTTGCGAACAAATTCTAATGCAAACTTTGGTAAGAATGGGGAAGAATGGGAAGTATTTTAAGCTGATGCAAACGCATTGACATCATTGTGTTTAGGGGGCTCTATAGGTTAGGAACCATATAAGGTTGAGAAAATAAAAGAATTTTCATTTTTGAATGACGTTTCCCTTTAATTCTTCAAGAAAATACGTGCAGAAATGCAACCTTATCAGGACAGTGGTGCTTGGCAAGGAGACTCTGCATAGCAGCTTTGGTTCAGATTAAATGCAAAGGAATGTACCTCAAAAATGCAGAGGAGATAACAGCACACTAACCTCAGCAGAGTCGCAAGAGAGAAAAATTCACCTGCTTGCGTTCCAGAACTTCCTGTTCTCAGAGTCTAGTCTCTCCTTAAACTCAGTGTGAAAATTTCCAGCGTTCCTGCATGGGCTCTCCAGTCTACACAGGAGAAGATATCATACTACTGTATTTATCTTCATGGTTAGGAGTGGCTGATAGAGAGAGGCAGAAACAAAAAGAGGGAAAGAGACACACACACACATAAGGGAGGGGTCTCTGATTAAAATTCTCCCGGCACATTGTAGAAGACCGCCACAGCAATAAAGCCCAGCCGGCTGGCTTTTGTTCAAGTTTAAGTCTGAAGTCTTTTCTTCACTCCAATTCTGCCTCTTTTTGGTCTTCTGGCAGTGTTTTCTGGAACTGAAGGGAGGTGCAAGGGAGGCGAAAAGAAAAACTGTCAGGGTAAGAAAAAAGCGAACCCCTCCATTCCTCTTCCTCTCTTTTTGCTCTTGTCTTCTAACTTTCTTCAGATGTGGTATTCATTGGTCTCTGAAGGGTTACCCGGTCTGAACAATGCCCAGCATCAGACCGCAACAAAGCCAAAGCAGCTTTCAAAAGGTCTTACAAGCTAACGCGGCCTTCAAACCTGAAAGACTGCCAACAGTTTCTTTTGTAGATCCATGATCAGAAATGGAGAGCTAGCATGGGTAGAGATGGACCTGACTCTGTTAAAACTAAGAAATCTAAAGTCAACATTTCAAATTCATAAAATATCCAACTGTGACTAATTTATATTTAGTTATTTTTTAAAGACTTTTTTTAAACTTCCAGTCAGGACCCTCCCATGAGGCTCATTTTTAGCTATTTGGAAAAAATTGGACAGTTTTCACCTTGTTTCAGTTCCAAGTATGGACGCAGATAACCAAAAAATGAGCATCAATAATATGTTACCAATGATTTTAAAGGATTCAAGTAAAATTTAATTTTAAAAATGGTCATTTTCAGCATTGAAAATGAAAATTTGTTTTGGGATTGGCCATATAACATATAAAGGTCATGTATGTATCAGTAGATCAAACAGACATGCACTATTAAAAATGCAATAAAAACTGATACGATAAATAAAGTAAACCCTCAGCCAATAACCGATATTGTGCATGCCTGTTTCCACAGCCTACAAATGGTATTTTAATATATGTTGACTTAATATTCTGTAAAATAACTTTTAATTACTTCTTATTTGTGGTATTTTGTGGAATCTTCTCATCTTAAGTAAATATTGATTGGTGTTTGGGGAAAAATATTCAGGGAATGAAGGATGAAGAGAGAATGAGAGCTGTGGTTCAAAAAACCCCTCTTGCATTCTCCATAAATTCACCTCCATTAAATTCAAACTCAACACATTTCTCTTACGGGGTTCACATGCTAAAGTTGGTTAACATCTTACATGTGAGAGCTGACAATAAAAACGCCACAAACTTTATGACTCCAGTGTCGGTGGTGATCGTAAAGGAACTATTGACAAGTCAGTGCTGAGTCAGTTTCTCCTGCAATATTTTTTTTTAAATCTTCAAAATGTGTCCAGAACAAAAAGAGGGACTCTCAATTGGTCGTATCATTTTAATGTGTTTTTAGTATTGTTGAATGATTGTCCGAGGGTCAATTTGTTAACTAAAGAGGCACAAAGAGACAGAGTGAGAGTGACACCAAATTTGCATCTGAATAACTTGGCCTATTGAGCATTTACTTACTATTCTGCTGAGTAAGACATCAGTAAAAGTGTGTCTAGTTTGTCTCAAAAGCTCCCGTTGGAGTATCCAAACCAAGTGTTGTAAAAGTAAACAAAATTGTAAAAACAGAAGGGGCCGGCCTAATACATGCAAAGCATCCAACGTAGAGCTTCTTCATTCTGTGGTTCCTGATGTCTTTTTAATTGCTGAGTGAACTGCCGAGCTCTTCTAGGGAGTGCTGACCAAAGTAGACAGTATAGAACAACAGGAGGATAAAGTATGACTGTGTACTGTTTACCACAGAAAACCCAAATGAAAGCCCTAAGCTGGGCCTCTGCAAGTGTGGGTCTCTCAGGGGATGTTAAAAATCAATATGCAACCAATTATTCATGTAGGAGGGAAAGCCTCCTGCAGTCCAAAAACTGACAAGAAGCTGGAAGCTGCAAGCCACATTCTGCTAATGTATAGTTGAAAGTTACGCAACTGAATTTCTGAGATTTCTGAAAAGTTAAGGCTTTGGAATCAGAGTCACTGAGTGCAAGTTCCTGAATCTTCTGAATACTAAGCCACAACAACCACCCAAAAACGGGAAACACACCAAATATAGTACCTGCCTATATTGACTAAATGATACTGGACATCGGAAATGCACACGTCCTATGAAATGTGGGGCCCCAGATTCCTTTGGGCCCCTACCGTATCATTTCTCCAGAATAGATTAGAAGAGAGGCCCCTGGGTGTCCCAACCATATTTTTGCAATAGAATACCAAAGACATATGAAAGTGGATTTTTGATTTTGGGCAAAGTACAGAATCCAAATTTGGGGCCCCTGCCAAATCAGTTCACCAGTATACCATAGACACATGGTGTTTTTTTTCTTTTGATTTGAAACCGAATACAGAACCTAAATGGTTCAAAGGCCCTTGGGGGACCCTAGCATACACTTGAAGGGGGACTCTTGATTCCAAATGCGGGGTCCCTGCCATCTCATTTCAGAATTATACCACACAGGCTACATATGGTGGTGGCCCTTTTGATTTGAAGCAGATTACGGTACCTAAATGTAGTGCCTAAAGGCCCTTTGGGGCCCCTACCATATTTTTTGCACCATTACACCACAGACATACAAAGGTGGACTCTTGATTTGGGGTAGAATACAGAATCCAAATGTGAGGCCCCTGCCATATCCTTTTACCAATATACCATAGGCATATGGCTGTAGGCTCTTTTGATTTGAAGCAGGGTACAGAACCTAAATGTAGTGCCTCATAGGCCCTTGGGGGACTCTATGATTTACCTTTTTTTTTGCACTAGAAAACCATCTTAAGGACAACGCTTTTAAATTTTGGGCAGAATATAAATCTGTAATTTCTTTGCACCAGAATATATTATCTAGAAATCACAATGCTCAAATTGGATAATAATGTCCAAGTGTTACATTTCACTTTTACAGTCAAATGATACTGATGTTATATTATGATTTGAGCTCAAAAAGCTAAATGAATGAGATTTAAAATTTTACTGATCTTTTCATGATTTTCATGATTTAACGGCAGCTATGTTGCTGTAAATCGTCAAGCACAGATGATTGTAATTGAACTTTGAATGATTGGTGTCCTATAGGAGCTGATTTTTACACTCCTGCCTTGAATATATTTGGCTTCTAGGCTTGCACCCACTTTAAAATGTACATCTCAAACATATTAAATATTTGTAGTTGCAACTGCATTCAACTCCCTTCCTCAAAAGACTTTAACACTGTTTCACAAAAGGTCAACATCCAGATGTGTATGAAAGAAAAATCCAGCAATAAGCTGCTCAGCAAAATAAAAAAAAAACCTCTGAAGGGGGAAGTAAAAAAAAAACATTTACACATTATATATTGCTGCCATGATGCAACCAAATTTAAGAGATAGCTAATAGAAGTTTGTCAATTGAAATATACAAAAGTTAACAGCCAAACTGATAGAAAAGGTGTAGTTTCTGGATTCAGATTTAATTTAATTACTTATTTATATATAAATATATATATATATATATTTGTGGGCTATGGCTAAATATTGCCCTCTTACTAAATGGCTTTATTAATTACAAAATATAATATTTTTTGACATATTGGCTGGCCAGCGTGTTAACGAGCTGTGAATGCCATATGAAAAGCAATCAGGCACTAAGCATGCATGACCTATAGTGCACACTTCAACATGTACAGTGAGAAATCACAGACTGGCTGCCATCCAACTAGTGCACAATTTATGCTCTTTTCTAGACTGCATATAGAAAAGACAGTGTTAATTCAACTCAAGGGAAGTTAATTTAACCCAATCAGATACTACAGAATGGTGTACTATATTACTCAAGTATTATGATCAGGCTCTTTAGAGGTCTTGCAAAATACCACATGAAACAAATTGGGCACCATTCAGCTGCACTGATATTGATTAAACATTGAATTTGAAACATGAACACTAAAACATGAATTTGCAGCTATACTTCACCACACAAACAGAAAAATGCTGTTCATCAGCAAGCTTGAATTCTATGACTGTGATGCCGCCTATGCTTAATTTCCCTAGTTCCCTCGTAACAGTTACGAGACCTCTATTATTGGCAAGGAAAGTTCGAGTTTTTGAAACAGAATCATATTTACAAGGCTTTTCCTGTTTCTGTGCCAGATTTAAGGTTCATGTTAGATAAACAGTATTTCTGGACAGGGCCAAACACTGAGGCTGATGGAAGTGGCTGGAACCCCATGATGGTCATTTACATTTGCTGTGCCAAGACATGGATAATGATAGAAAAACACTTTGAGATCTGAGGTGATTAATGTGCCTCCTTGTGATTTGTGAAGGATGTTGCAGAAAGCTCATAGTATATATATTTTCATCACGCTCTCCTCAATCTTCAGATATCATAGGAATAAAAATCAGAATGTGAAACTGAAAAAGCTTTGTTCGTCTTCGGAATGCAATTTAAGGTATTTATATAAGGTATAAGGTTCTCTCCAAAATGGTGCTACGGTGGCGCGGAGAGAAACAGAGGTGACAAATTGTTGAATAGACGTTGTTTTTATTTTCTTTGCATACAGATTAACCCACTGATGGCAGATGCCATATTTTGATTATGTCTTTCATACTTTCCTGGACCCTGACAGTGTTTTTATTACTTGGCAGTCAATGGGACAGTCAAAAGCCTCCTGGTGGGGTAAGTTATGACAAATAAAATAAAAACATGGTGAGTAATAATAATAATAATATTAATAAAAAAAAAAAGGTTTAGCCTAATTCAAAAACTGATAAACTAATCGCTCTTACATAGCTACATGCTATATCTGAGCTGGGTCAAACAAAGCAAAAGACGTTAATTTAGGGTGAATCTATTACAGCGAGATTAATTTACCATGGTCATATATATATATATATATATATATATACACACACACACACACACACACACACAGACACACGTCAAACACCATGGCAAGTTGCGAGCAGTGTGTTAC
>JAUMHP010000079.1:10107430-10127010 GCA_032361065.1 Enteromius trimaculatus | reverse complement strand
CATGCTTTACTATCCATATAGAGCCGCCAACAATTTTATATTTGGGGGGGGTGTCTTAGTATATTTTCCTGCTTTTTTTGTCCTTAGCCAATCACATGCCTGTATAATACAAAGAATAGTGTTCTCAAAGTACATACATTAAAAAGACAATAGGAAACAGTTGAGGATTTATGATGCTGTTGATTGTTAAACGCATAATCATTCTTGTGAAAAGGGACTATGGTTTGTGGGCGTGACGTTTTTGACTAACACTGTGCCTACACAGGATGTGACACCGGATGCAACAACTAAAGTCTGTCTACACTGGACGCAACAAAGCGACCATTGAAAATAATTTGAAACTTATGACAATACATCATAAATAGAACACAGAAGCAGTTTTCTGTCTGGAATTTGAAGAGAATTTTCTATTCACTTTCTAACCGATGGGACCAGATTGTTAATACCCAGGATGACACACAAGTTTTTAATTCTAGGGGAAGATCCTCCAACTTGTTCCTTCTGCTGAATGCCTTTATCTATTAAGCATATTTTATTTGATTGTGCTGGTTTCAACTCATTGAGGAAATTTTAATATTCAGTTAACTCTTTTGAAGAAATTTCTAACGGAGTAAAATCAAAATACAGTTTTATACATGATATAACAGTCAGAATATTTCTTGCCATTAAGATAGACAGTAGCTATAGTAATGGTGAACAAACTGTCGGGAACTTGTCGAGCTCGTGTCTGGTGTAGATTAATGTATATCAGTATATTGGATCCGGGGAGCTCTAAAAGTGACAGAAGTCTAATTTTGCTGTGGTCAATCATTCATGTTGACAACAAAAGAGAGACAGGTCTTGATTACATCACTTTTTCAACTTTAATAAGGAAATATATATGTAATTTTACAGAATACGGAATGTTTACATAAGATTATTTTAAACAATGCATACAGGATTTTTATAATTTATTCTACTGTATTTAATTCTTATTTAATTTTATTCGTATTGCTTGTTTTTAGTTTCTTATTATTTAATCACTTTCTGTTTACATATCTTCAGGGAGCTTTTTTGTGACTGGTAACAAGAATTATGAAGTTTCTGTGGTACAAAATATCAAGATCCCATTAAAAGTAAAAATAGCTATATGGTGATTTATATAATTATTATGGAATAAAATTACTCTCATATTTTGGTCGTATCGTTCACCTGTACACAGAAGCATTGTAAGCTTTTTCTTTAAGATTAACAGGCAATGATAAATCCATCTCAATAAGACCGAGATCTTTTGTTGTGAATGAGATAAGTTTTGATTTCAAGTTTACTTTTCATCCAGGGAGTCTAAGAAATTGACTCTACAAACAGAAAATAAAGTATTGAAATATGAAGACTTACTAATAATCTACCTTCGGAGGTCATGAAACAGCTTATTGTGTAATGGTATGTGACCTCTGTGTCTCTGTAGGAGACTGAGCGTGTGGTGAGGGAGCTGAAGTCGCGAATCTCCGCCATGAAGGAGGAGAAAGAACAGCTGAGTGCCGAGCGACAGGAGCAGATCAAACAGAGGACCAAACTGGAGCTCAAAGCCAAAGATCTGCAGGACGAGCTGGCAGGAAACAGTGAACAGAGGGTATGACTAGCAGACGCACACACACCAACACATGCACACGCTACTGGCACGCATATGCACTCGACAACACACGTTTCACAAGTGTCATCTTGGAAACGAGAAAGTTACTGTTTTGGGAGAAAATCTTTTTTACCCTACTGTTTATAAGATGATTATTATTATTATTATTAGATTTTGTTTTATTTATTTACTTTTTTTTTATGCTCGCCCAAACTGGATTTATTTGGTCAGAAATACAGAATGAAGAATAATATTGTGGAATATTTTAACACATAGTTTAAAATAACTGTAATATACATACATGAACAATAATGTAATTTATTCCTGTAATGGAAAGCATCCTTACTTCAGTCTTCAGTGACATCTGATCCTTCAGAAATCATTATAATATGCTGATTTGATGCTCAAGAAACATTTCTTATGATCATCAATGGTGAAATCAGGGTTGCTTAATATTTTTGTGGATGTATTTTGTCAGGATTCTTTGAAAATGTAAAAGAGCAGCGTTTATTTATGTTTATTTGATGTTTTTTTTTTTTTCATATTCCAAATTCCATTTTTTTAAAAAATATTTCTGAATTCCATTTGAACTTTCTGGACTCCTTTTTGGTTAATTAGAATTTTGATAATTTAAAAAACATGTCTAATAAATTAAATTCATGGTGTATCATTACTTAATGTCAGTGTATTAAAAGTAAAGTAAGTAAATAAAAAAAATAAAAAAAAATGTTTAGGGCCCTATGCAGTTTTGTTCCTCACCTTATATTTTATTGTTACCGAATTCTGTTTTCGCATTTTTAAGTTATATGAATGTATAAAAACAGCTTTTATTAATTCTTCCAGTAGCCTTATAAAATTCTTTGTGTATTTAGCTACATTTTCCTGGTTATCAAGTGACCAAATGAAACATAAATGTATCTTTTAATTTATTGGCAAGTAAAGAGGATTAACTATTAAAATAAAAACATGGAAGAAAATTGTGTGACTAATTCTTAAAAAAAACATTTTTTTATTAATTTATTAATATTACATCCATACTACTGAATGATGATAATATATTTCTGGCATTAGTTAAACTGAGCCTTAAGTTCAGGTTGCCATGAATTCAAATTTATGTGTGTGTGTATATGTGAGGCTCGTTTGTTCAAATGAAACGGCAAAATGCTAAAAGTTTTTTTTACTTTGTTTGTTGTACATGACTGCATATAAGTCTAACACTAATTTCCTCAAACAAATGCTCACTTGCGGTTTCTCCATTGCTATTGCTGAATTATTGGCTGGAGAAACATTCGGTGACTGAATTCACACAAGCAAACATGCGATTTTGATACACATGCTCACAAATGCAAACACACTCATAAACGTACACATACAGCCAGAGAGCTGCAGGAAATGCTGGCAGGCACTAATGAACAGAGGGTCCGCAGTGTCTCCGTCTGCGTCATTATCTACACATTCTCACTCCAGCCAGGGCTCGTGGCCAGACGCAAACACACACATAACGCTTGTGTATCCCTGTATGTGTGAAATACACACTTTCGGTTGGCCCTCCTGCATCCAAGCTTGGCTTAGAGAGGGATTAGCCCCACCTGGCCAAGTGTGTGTGTGTGCTTTCCTATGGAGGAGAGGCAGAAGTGCGTCATTTGCCCTTTGATTGGTGAAAGTGAATGTACGTTTGCTCAGATGGAGATCCCCTTTGTTCTGCTCATGACGCTGAATCTAAACACCTGTCTGTGTGTGGTTTATTCTTCCCCATTTAAATATGAAATCCTTCCGTGGGCGGTTATGTAAAATGTAGTTATGCTTTCTATAAAAAGAGTGATATGTGATTTAATACTCTGGCCCCTCTCACTTCCTGTCCAACAGAAACGGCTACTCAAAGAGCGTCAGAAGCTTTTGGAGAAGATTGAAGAAAAGCAGAAAGAGCTGCAGGAAACAGAACCCAAATTTAACGCTGTGAAAGAAAGAGAGGAGCGAGGAATTTCCCGGTAAACTCTTTGAAGTGTTGAAAGGGCCCATGAAGCAGGGAGAACGGATTGCTTTTTTGTGTTGACGTACTAGCTATTGAACCAGGAACCTGTAGCAGTTCACTTATTGTTCATTGCATGGGCAATACATTCCATTCCATCATATTGTGTATAAAAGTCCTGTCCCTTTTATGTTTCTAAAAAGTATCTCAACTATTCACTTTTAAAAGCATTACAAATGCTTTTGGTGGCTTAAAGTATGTTTTGTACTGGAGTCATTTGTTTTGTGTTTGTTTGTGAATTTTTTAGACTGGCTCAAGCCACACAAGAGCGAACGGACCTGTATGCCAAACAGGGCCGAGGCAGTCAGTTCACCTCTAAAGAAGAGAGGGACAAATGGATCAAGAAAGAGCTGAAGTCTCTAGATCAAGCGATCAACGACAAGAAACGGCAGATCGCTGCCATCCACAAAGATCTGGAGGACACTGAGGCCAATAAAGAGAGAAACCTGGAACAGTATAATGTGAGATTTGGCTATGCCATACTCATTTTACCAAGATAGATACCGAACTTTTGACTGTTTTATGGAATAATTGACCCAAGCATACAGAATTTATAAAATCCTTGAGGTCATAGATGTCAGTGAGTTCGTTTTTTTATCAGGTTTGGAGAAATGTAGCATCACATCACTTGCTCAGCAGTGGATCCTCTGCAGATTAAAAATATCCACAAGTAATCCAACACTCCATCAATTAATGTTTTAAAAAGTAATTTTTTTTTTTTTTAAGAAACAAATCCATCAAGATGCTTGTAACTTCAATTGATTAAAATAAATTGTCTATAGTGCAAATTATTAGCTGTCTCCTGTTAAAAAGAAATAAATGTGCACAAATCAGTTGTACTGTTTCTGTTTACAAGCAGAAATAGCCCAATTGTTTCTGAAATATATGTGGGTGTAACATGATGTAAAATTCATCAGGGAGGATTATTCACTGGAGGAAGCATTATGATGGATTATGACTTTTCAATATTATGATATTTATTTTGATCGGAAGCAACGTTTTCCATTCACCATTCACTCCATTGCTGAGCAAGTGATGTTATTCTAACTTCTCTAAATCAGTTCTGAGGAAGAAACAAACTCATCTATATCTTGGATTACCTGAGAATGATAACTTAGGGTGAACTACCCCTTTAAGATATTTTTGAACTATTAACATTTCTTCACAACTTTGATTTTGGCCAAAGAAACTGGACCAGGACTTGAGTGAAGTGAAGACTCGAGTGGAAGAGTTAGACAAGAAGTACTACGAGGTGAAGAACCGAAAAGATGAACTTCAGAGCGAGAGAAAGTAAGATCCCCCGTTCCTATTCCCAGCGCATCATGGGAAAATATCTGACATTGGTCCATTTTTCCAACATCCCACCCTTTCTTATCACCTGTACGTGCTGTTCCCCTCCTCACCTGCCATTTTAGTTATTAATAATCCAAGGGCCATAGGTTTCACAGCACGAGGAGGCCTGATGGATGGGCTATAGAATAGGGTCTCCTGCTGAAGCCAGGCGTAGTGTTTGTGAGCCAGGGTTGATGGGTGTGTTCGTGTCCCTCCTCCTGCAGCTACCTGTGGAGAGAGGAGAACGCAGAACAGCAGGCGCTGGCAGCCAAACGAGAAGAGCTGGAGAAGAAACAACAGCTACTGCGAGCAGCAACCGGAAAGGTTAGCAAGCAAAACAGACCTGTGTTTTAAACACGTTGATGAGTGTTGCTGTTTCTTATTGTGGGCATAATTTGCGTATCCTTTTTAAAGTGTTTTGATTATAATTGTTACATAAATTGTTACATACACAATTATTTGTTTATAATTGTCACATAATGCAATTCTACATCCTTGAAACATATTTTCTGTTACTTCAGAATGGGTCTATATTATTTATGTAATTTTAGTTTTTTTGCTTTGTTTCGTCAAAACTTTTGTGACTACATATAAATACGTAAGCAATAATTGTTCATAACTTGTTCATTCGTTTCTACAACATATTAATTTATGGCTACTGACCATGTTTCATTAACTTTTCCAGAGAAAACCCATGATTTAACTTAAATGCCGGAACAATTTAAGTGAAATTATTAATCTTTCATTCCCCTGTGTTTACCACATTATTTGAAAACAAAGATTAAAAATGAACAACAATATAAAATAAAAAATAAAAAAAACCTGTGAATCTACAGGGTGAGACAGGATTTGAAAAAGAAACAAATATTATTCAATTCTTGAGCATCCAGCAGCCACGTATGACTGGATTTAAATGAATGCGCTAAAATTGCCATGAATCCAAATGCACGGAAATGCACGCAATGTTTCATTTACATGCTAACCAATTATTTCTCTTATTAACAAAGCTTTGTACCTCACTTGTGTCATAATACTCACAGTAAATTGTGTCAGATTTCAGACGTTTTGCTGTAGCAGCGCCAGTTATCCAGTAGATCCTTTTATTTTATCTTTATTTAAATTGCTAACCTTGCTTTGGTGTTTTAAAAATGAGTGCCATGAAATGCTTTAAAGAGGTGCGTTCAACGGTTTCAACGGCAGGATCTGAAAGAGCACAAACTATAATGATTCCGCGCGAAACTACCCCCCCGCTAGTCTTCGAATTTTATCCAATTGTTAATAAGCACAACTATTAATTTTAATTTCCTGCTACTTGCCTTTTATTTAGACTAAAAACCACTTTCATTTTGGTGAGGAGGCTGGCATTTGGCGAGCTATTTGCACATGGCACACTATAGGCCTATACCCAGATGCTCAGGTTGCATTTTCAGTGTGGAAGATCAACTTTTTGAAAACAATAGTGTGGACACGGAGCGTTTTTAGACGGCGATTTCATATTTATCCGGATTAGTTTAGACGTAGCCTAAATCACAGCCATTGAGATCTGATGATCACACTGCTATCATGATTTTGCTTTTTTTTTATTGTGATTAATCGTACAAATCAACCCCAGAGTTTATTATATGCTACCAGTGTGTATATATTGAAAGTCACACAAAACTGCAGCCCACACTGGTTCACTGTGTGTTGGCTGAACCATACCTCCTAAGCTCAACTTGGCCACTTCTGACTTTCTCAAGCACTGAGTCAGTCTCTAATTATAGCAGCTCTCCTACATTACAAAAATATACATCAGTATGAATTAAGTGATCGTCATCTTGGCTTGAAATGATAGTGCGTACATTAAAACGGCACATTTTGCACGTTGTTTGCTCTTTTTCTCCACAGGCTATTTTGAATGGCATCGACAGCATTAATAAAGTACTGGAACATTTCCGCCGGAAGGGTATCAACCAGCACGTCATTAACGGCTACCACGGCATTGTCATGAACAACTTTGAGTGTGAACCTGCCTTCTACACCTGCGTGGAGGTGACCGCCGGCACTAGGTCAGACACATTGATTATTATCAGTGTTAATGTTGATCTGTGTCCATCGAGAGTGATGGAATTGTGTTTTCTGGGGTTTGTTCAGGCTGTTTTACCACATTGTGGAAACGGATGAAGTGAGCACCAAGATTCTGATGGAGTTTAATAAGATGAACTTGCCTGGAGAGGTCACCTTCCTGCCCCTTACCAAACTGGACGTTAGGGACACCGCTTACCCAGAGACTAACGTAAGCTTACACCACTGACATGACATTTAATAGGCACATTGTTGGATTTCCCAAATGCACGTTTACTTGATGCCTTCAGATTTTACATCCAACAAAAATCTGATCATCCAAAAAGACGGATGATAAAACCAAGTCGCTGTTTTTTTTCAGGAATCTGTTTCACTTGAATATGCATCATAGTGCAGAAGGAAAGATCTGTCGTGTTGCAACAGTTAACTGTTAGTTGGTGAAATTTCTGTCATTTCAAGTTATTTTAATTGGAATTCACACTGTCTGGAGTTTTAGATTTTAGATTTTAGTCGCATACAAGTTGGCCACTCAGATTTGACAGACTGAGCAACAGAAAGCTGCTTGGTTTGAAATCGACTTCTGTGTTATTCCCAAGGGAAAAATACTGGCCAAAAATACCTTCCGTTTTCAGTCTGAAATACCCACGTTATATCATCCAATCAACTCCTGATGTACAAAAGTACTGTCCTTCATTTATTTATATTTATTTTTTGGATTATGAAAATAAAAAAAATGTATTTTATACCCAGCCCTCCTTTTAAACACAAAGCAAATTAATTTTCTCTGCATTTAATGTTTTGTTATTCTGTTAAGTGGAACTCCATTAAAATAACCCCTAATCAATTTACTAACTGCTTGTTTTCTTATATGCATATTTTTAACAATTGCTAACAATAACACTAGCTTCTGTATTCTTTTTCTATTCTGTGTATTCCTTTTCTTTTTTACTTATTATACAATTAACAAAAGGTCTTTATAGTCTGCTATTCTTTTTCATTTCTGTCTGTTTTCTTTTTATGTATAATATTTTAAACAACCTTGCTATGTGTACTACGTGAAGCTTAAGCCTCAACTTGCATATCATTGCTCTTTTGTTGATTGTGATTGCTTTCATTGTCCTTATTTGTAAGTCACTTTAGATAAAATCGTTTACTAAATGTAAATTTCTTTTCTACATTTTTTTTTTTTCTGTAGGATGCAATTCCCATGATCAGCAAGCTCCGTTACAGCCAAAACTTCGACAAGGCCTTCAAACACGTGTTTGGGAAGACACTGATCTGCCGCAGCATGGAGGTGTCCACTCAGCTGGCTCGAGCCTTCACCATGGACTGCATCACACTGGAAGGTAAAGCGATGCCTTCCTGTCAGTGCGTTTTTTTTATTCATTCTGTATGGTTTCTAAACCCTCGATTTTGTGTATCAGGTGATCAAGTGAGTCATCGTGGAGCTCTGACTGGTGGCTACTACGACACTCGTAAGTCCCGTCTGGAACTGCAGAAGGACATGAGGAAGGCCGAAGAGGAGCTTGGAGAACTGGAGGCCAAACTCAACGAGAACCTGCGTAGAAATATCGAACATATCCTTCTCATATAAACCTCACACAGACTTACTAATGTGTGTCTTGGCCAGTAGAGCATTCTGGTACAATTGGCCGTGATGACACAAGGTCAGAGAGGATCACTGAGTGACTCAGCTAGTTATTAGCATGTATGCTGCACACATGGTGTTATATTAGTGAATGGAGGGATGAAAGATTATGTGTCTGGATTGGTGGCTTTGTGTGATGTTCATTTAAAGCCGTTGATCAACACGTGTTGGCTTTGTGCGGCTCTAGCCTGTGACTCATTCAGAGTTGATATGATGACGTAATCGCAGCAAAAACAGATCAAATCAAAGTATTCAACGGCTTAAATATTTGTGCTCCTGAGATAGTGTAGTTAGTGTAATCCGTTTTTGATTATATTTTTAGTGTTTGAAAGCAGCGGTATTGTTGACAACTTTTATTGTTGACAATTAAAAGTTGCTTTTGTTAATTGAAATAATAAAATATAAATATTGGATTGAAAATGTAAAAATGTTGTCTTGACAGCTAACTAAAAAAAGAAAATTTAAAAATAAAAGTTAATAAATACTTTAATATTCTATAAATAATAGTACAAGGATGCAAAACAATTAAGGATGCACAGAAATGAAAAAATTGCAGTTTATTTTTTAATTTATATGAATTAAATAGACAAAATGTGTGTTTTGGTTTATTTGTCCTCGGTTTTGTCTAGCTTGAATTAAAAAAAAAAAAAGTAAATTGCAAATGTTTAGTTAACAACTAAACATTTTTTTAAATATACTTATAACTCAAAAAAAAATTATTTTGACCATTTTTGATATACTCTTATTGAATCATGGCATGCATTTTTACTGGACAAATAAATGCAGCTTGCTGCAGATGAGAATTCTTTCAAAACAGTTCTTGTCTGCTCCTTAACTCAGTTATTTACGTATCAATAACGAAATCGACCAGCTGATGAATCAGATGCAGCAAATCGAGACCCAGCAGAGAAAGTTCAAGGCATCCAGAGATAGTATACTGTCTGAGATGAAGATGCTGAAGGAGAAGAGGCAGCAGTCAGAGAAGACATTTATGCCCAAGGTAACCCATGCTACTGTAATACCATAACTGTTATTATTTACTCTCATTTTAACTGCGTGCCAAATCTTAAAATGAGTTTCTCTTTTCCTCAGCAACGCAGTCTTCAGAGTTTGGAGGCCAGTCTGCACGCCATGGAGAGCACTCGGGAGTCTCTGAAGGCAGAGCTGGGGACAGACCTGCTCTCTCAACTCAGTTTAGAGGACCAGCGCAGGGTGGACGACCTCAACGATGAGATCAGACAGCTGCAGCAGGTTCAACAAGCCACACAATTATTTTCCATTGTTGCATATTGACTTGAGTTTAAATCTATATATACACAGTGCTTAATAAATTGATTAGACCACCGCCCCCAAGTGTAAGGTTTGGGCCTACATATTGGGTGGTAATGGTCTAATAAGCACCAATTAAAATATGAAGTACAAAAATCATGTTTTTTCATTGTGCATTCCAGTTAATCTTAATCATGCTGCATTCGGGTTATATTTAGAATAGGGGAAAAATAACTAGCGCTGTCCAGCGATTAATCTTGATTTATTGCATCCAAAATAAATGTTTTGGTTTTCTTAATAAATGTGAGTATATGTTTATATTCATATAATTGATATCATATATAAATATATTTTAATATGTTAACGTAACATTTTTCTTAAATAAATGCTCTATATATATATAATGTGTGTTCACATAGACAAAAAAAAATATTTTGTATGTGATTATTTGCGATTAATCATTTGACAGCACTAAAAATAACAAAGAAATTCAGCCACACAACTAACACAATAAAACACAATAAAAATATGATAACATAATAAAAACATGTTTTTTTTATTTTTCTGTTTTTGTAAATAAACTCTTCATATGTTGAAATATAAAATATTACACCAACAACAATGAAGTCGCAAAGCTACAAGAAAGTAGTTGCTGAACTTTGAATGTGAATTCTATTCTATAACCATAATTTTATCTGAGAAGTGGTAGTCCACAGGTAGCCAGTGTCTATCCAACATTATTCAAACACACCAGAGGAAGCTAATCACTAGAAAGCTACAGGAATGTGAGTTTTCATCATGGTTCGAGCAAAAGTGCTCTTCTCCAGATCATTGTTGGCCACCCCTGGATTAGTTAGTCTGAAGCTCTTGTTAGATTTATATGAGAATCAATCCTGAAGCCACAGCTGCAGCTCTTTCCCACCTCCAGCCTCTAACACGACACACACGGCAAACAATTGAACAGCTACTTTAAATGTTGTATAACCGGCCCACATCGTTAGCCTTTGTTATTTTTGTATGGCCTTCAATTTGGTTTGCTAATTTGTCTGCTTTTGTATTCTCAGACAGGCTCAGCATTGAAGCATATGCATATGAGTTGCTTTTATTCCTTTAGATGTACGTTCATGCGTCCAAAAGCCACATGTTCTGTTTTTAGTCTTAATTGCCTCTATAATAAATGATTAAAATGAACACATGGCTTTTGGCTCTTCAGTCTGAGGTCAGTTAAAGATGCGTGGCCTGTTTTTTTGTGGTTTGTTTTGCTATAGGACAACAGACAGCTGCTGAATGAGAGAATTAAGCTGGAGGGGATCATGACCAGGGTGGAGACGTACCTCAACGAAAACCTGCGCAAACGTCTCGACCAAGTCGAGCAGGTGAAGATAACGCTTTTCACCAATAAAGCCTTTTACGAAAGGCATGTGATACAATAATAAAGTGTGTGTGTTTGTGTAGGAATTGAATGAACTGAGAGAAACCGAAGGAGGAACTGTCCTCACAGCAACAACGTCTGAGTTAGATGGCATTAATAAACGTGTAAAAGACACTATGGCTCGATCTGAGGGTGAGTGAAGACTCATTGTCATTTGTGACCCTTTTTGTGTCTTAATCTTTCTGTTGATGTCTGGTTTGTTATGATAGGACAATATTTGGCAGAGATACAACTATTTTAAAATCTGAGGGTGGGAAAAAAAATCCAAAATCACCATTGAAGTTTCCAAATGAAGTTCTTTAGTAATTCACATTACTAATCAAAAATTAAGTTTTTATATATTTGGTAAATTTCCTTTTGTAAATGTCTTTATGGAACATAATCTTTATATACTATGCTAATGTTTTTGGGCAAAAAAAAAAGAAAAAAAGATCAGTAATTTTGACCCATACAGTGTATTATTGGCTGTTGCTACAAATACCCCCATTTTTTCAGGGACACTTTTTTTCTCTCTCTCTCAAAAAGCCCTGCTTTTGATGGTCTGCGTTTTTGTTTTTCTCAAACAAATCTCAAATCTCAGATTTGGACTCCCTCATTGACAAAACGGAGGTGGAAATAAAAGACCACCAGAAGAGTATGGAGCGCTGGAAGAACATTGAGAAGGAGCAGAACGAAGCCATCAACCATGACACCAAAGAGCTGGAGAAGATGACCAACAGACAGGGCATGTTACTGAAGAAGAAAGAGGAATGCATGAAGAAGATTCGCGAGCTGGGCTCTCTGCCACAAGAGGCCTTTGAAAAGTACCAGACGCTGACACTCAAACAGGTATAGCAACGGTGTGTGTGTGTGTATATATATATATATATATATATATATATATTTATTTAGATTTTTTTTTTTACCATGTAGTTAAAAGTTTTTAAGTTTAATCTTCTAAGACTCTAATGACTGCTAGTTGACATGTAGTTGCAAGGTTACTCACTGTCAGTAGAATGTCTAAAGTTGAATATTGAAGCATTTTTTTTTTCCTTTTTAAAATTCATGGTGACTCACTTAGAGTGATATTAAACAGTGTTTTCCTACTCGCTCAAAAAATAGCTTGTCGCAAATGAGGTCCTAAATGAGTATTACGCAATCCTATAAAGAGTGGGGCATGACCGGGTACCCTTGAAGAAGCCGCCTGCCTCCTACTCGGCTCATGTCTGGCTTAGTTTTCCTTCTCATCCCCCTCCGGTCTTGCAGCCCTCCCACCTGGCTCTCATATTCGTTGTCTTGGTTGATCTTCCTCCTTTCTGTCTGCCGCTCCAGTCAGGGGCTCTATTGTATGTCAGGCCTCCTACACAGAGGTGACTCATTCTTCATTACCCCATCCTTGCGCTCTCATTTTTTCACCTTCTCTCTGTGAACTTGAGTGCGTGGAGTTGAGGAGCGAGGTTGAGTTTTTTTTTGACTTTTTTTTTTTTTTTTTTTGACTTTTTATGGAAACTCTGTTTTAATGTATTTGTCTCATAGAAATTTAGTGTTTGCTTGCACCAGTTTTTCCATTTGTCACTAAATTGTCAGATAGCCTTAACCTCAGTATTTACTTGCAAAATTGTCTTTTTACCTTCAGAAGTGTTGTGCTTACTTGCAAACTTTTAACATTTCTCCCAAGAAACTTTGTATAAACCTGTAAAATTTCCTTGAAAACCTTGTGTTCACATGTAAAATATTCTGACTCTTGAGAAACACTTATTGAATTTTCATGTTCCTTCAGACATTTTGCCAAAGTAATCATTTTCTTTCAAATTTTTTCCTATTTGCTTGCAAAAGTTTTGCATTACTTTTATCTTTACCTTAAGAGACTTTGTTCTTTTGCAAAATGCTCCTTCAGAAACTGTATTTGCGTCCAAAGATTTCTGAAATCCAAAAAAAAATGTAAGCGGGCACAAATGCATTTCTTCTCTCACTTCGTTTTTATCTTCACGTCATCTTAGAGGCTTGATGCCGTTTCATTGGTTACTTGTTCATTGACCTGTAATTATATTTGTTTGTGTAGTTGTTCAGGAAACTGGAGCAGTGTAACACAGAACTGAAGAAGTACAGCCATGTGAATAAAAAAGCCCTGGACCAGTTCGTCAATTTCTCAGAGCAGAAAGAGAAGTTGATTAAGAGGCAGGATGAGCTGGATAGAGGCTACAAATCCATCATGGAGCTCATGAATGTCTTGGAGCTGCGCAAATACGAGGCCATCCAACTCACTTTCAAACAGGTACGACTCTGAGACAGACTCGCTCAAGTAACCTTTATATTTCAATATACTTGTTTTATTTTTCCATCTATAGTAAAAAATTAACCATAGTCCACTTATTAAAAAAAAAAATACCGGCTTAAAATTAATCAGTTTCCTCAAGTTTCTAATATTGACAGACAAAATGTTTTGTTTTCACTATAACAAAGTGTTACCACCTTTTAGTTACACCTATTACTTGCTCATTAGCTACCAGAATAGTATCTATTTAAAATGTGCATTTAATTAAGTAATTAGCACTAATAATGCCTTATTCTATTACCCAGTTCCTAAAATTAAAACTACTAATGAGCAGCAAATGAAGAATTTATTGAGGGATAAGTCATAGGTAATAGTTAACAAGTGTTAACCTATTTTTAAGTGTTATCATAAAGTTTTGTTTTCTTACTGTTTTGACACAGCAGACATTTGTTTTTTTATATTTTGTTTCGAATTTCTTTCATAACGTTTTTTGTTTTTCCCCCCACATCAAACAAAACCAATGTTTTTCACTATTAAGTCTTTTGTTTTCACTGAATCTTTTTGCTTTTCACTATAAGCAAAATGATCTCTTTTTTTTTGCTACAAGCAAGGTTTTGTTTTTCACCACGTTTAGTTTTCACAACAAACATTTAGTTTTTTATTACAGAATGTTTTTTCCACTTTTATTACAACATCTATTTTGACAACAAACAAGATTTAGTATTTTCCTTTTTACCACCCCCCAAAATGTTTTATTTTTTTATGTTTTTATTAAATCACCTTTCTGTCAAGGTAAGCAAAGAAACGTGTCATCTAGTCCCACTTAAGCATCCTGCTTTGTGTCACTGCAGGTGTCTAAGAATTTCAGCGAGGTGTTTCAGAAGCTGGTGCCCGGCGGTAAAGCCACTCTGGTGATGAAGAAGGGTGACACTGAAGGTGGTCAGTCTCAGGACGAGGGCGAAGGAGGGGACAGTGAGAGAGGATCTTCCTCCCAGAGCAGCGTGCCCAGCGTAGACCAGTTCACTGGAGTGGGCATCAGGGTAAGGAGAGGAAGGAGAGTCAAATGTGTTTGTACAGTTGTAACTGCTAATATTTGATCAACCTTGTATGTGTTCGTCAGGTGTCGTTTACAGGTAAACAGGGAGAGATGAGAGAGATGCAGCAGCTCTCTGGGGGTCAGAAGTCTCTGGTGGCTCTGGCTCTCATCTTTGCCATCCAGAAATGCGACCCTGCTCCTTTCTACCTGTTTGATGAAATTGACCAGGCTCTGGACGCCCAGCACAGAAAAGCAGTGTCAGGTACCATCAGCCAATGCGTTGTTGACCTCCAGCATTTGCAAATGCTCCAGCATTTCAGCCACTGATACGAGGAAAAGCAGCATATATATATGAAGATTAACAAGTTTTTTTTTTGTTTTTTTTTACCAGAAATATTAGTGTTTTCACAAAATTTCCCAAAATCTAAAATAGTTTTTCCTCTCACGTTTTGTTTTTTTATATAATTCTATCACAACATTGTCAGCAAGTTACTATTTTCTTTTTTTTTCTTTTCATGCTTTTGTTTTTTAAGGTGTTTTTTCGCAAAAGTGTTTCTCACTACCAAATTTTTTTATTTTATTTTTTTACACTACAAACAAGGTTTTTTTTTTTTTTTAATATTTAGCATTTTGTTATTGCCTCTACAATAAAGAAGCTACTGTTTTTGAAGGATTGCAAGATTCTGCTTTAAGTGATCAGTATTTTGTATTTTCTTTCAGATATGATCGTGGAGCTTGCTGGACATGCTCAGTTCATCACCACGACGTTCAGACCTGAGCTTCTGGAGTCAGCTGACAAGTTCTATGGCGTCAAATTCAGAAACAAGGTAACAGGCGTCATTAACACTTCAATATTCTAAGTAATTAGCAAATGCAAATGAGTCTTCTGCACATAAAATGAACTATAAATGGAAGTCTTGTCAAGTTGAAGCTGCACAGATGAGGTCCCCAGACTAACTGTGTGTTCGTTTGCTAGGTGAGTCACATCGATGTGATCTCAGCAGAGCAAGCGAAGGACTTTGTGGAGGATGACACCACTCACGGCTAAGAGAAACAATACACCTCTATCACTCATGTTCCTCGTTTCTCACCCCCGTCTCAACTGGTGCATTTCCTTTTTGAAGCCCAGTTGGAATGAATGCGACTTTTTTTTCCCCCCCTTGTATTCTGAACAGGATATACTGACTTAATTGTGGTTTTACAGTTATTTTGTATTTTCTTTCCTCTTTGTTATTTCTCATATTGTAAGGATAAACACTGAACATGTTTTTCAATACTTTGTTGAAATGAGTCCTGCTTCACACCTGCATCAGCCAGAGTTATTTAAAAATTGAGGAAGTTGAGTCGCTCTGTTTCAGAGTTAAGCTGTAGTTGCTGAATACACACAGGTAGGTGTATGTTAAAGATGCGGTTTGCAGTCGTTTGTCGCCTGTTCTCTCTTCCTCATTACTCTAAACCAGCGTGAGCTGTTCCTTCATATTCCCTTTTTTAAGCTATATAAGAGAGGCTCATTTTGTATGTTCCCAGAAGCCTAAATGTTTTTTCATCATTGTTTTGTTGGCTTAATTTCTTCTTTAGGTCATTGTGATTTTATAGTCTTCGAATGTGTTTTCTGTTACCCAAAAATAATAAAACAACTTTGGTCTTTATCAACATGCGCTGATTTCTTGCCGCTAGAGGGCGGTGTGTCACACATATTACTATTTTAATGCGAACACGTCATTATGTGCTTGTGCTACACAAGAAAAACTAAATCAAGTTATGGAGGCTGCTTTTGACTTTGGCAAGTACGTAAGTTTCATCTATAAATATAAAAACATCTAAAGAATACATAGTTGAATAGTACATAAATTATCATTTTTATACACTTAATGCAATAATATAATTTTTTGAGAAGCTCCTATAAAATAAATCTCAATGCAAGATGTGAGCATAAAATTTAAATGTTAATTAAATGGTGTAATATAATAAAAATGCATAAGTATTTCTATTTTAGAATACCTTTGTCATTGTTTTTGCTATCTTGGTGTCTGGCAAGCCTTGCGGGTAGAGATCAGGCTTTGGAAAGGATCATGCTTAAGTTTGTAGTCGTTCTGTTAAAGGTGAGTCATGTTCGCTGAAACGTTGAAGGGAAATTGGATCCTCTTTCCATCTGCCAACAACACAAATGCAATTTTATCTGCCAGATCTAGTCAGCTGATCGCTAAACTGGTCCAAGAGTCCTTTGGGCCTGTCCATCTCTCTTCCCTTAACTTCTCAGGAACTTCTCTCTGCCAGAATCGCTCTCTGGCGACCGAGATCAGCCCCTCAACATAATCAACAGATGAAACCACCCCATAATCACGCAGAGGCCTCGATAAACCTCGCATAAATCTGTCCCTGCTTTACAGTCGTTCAGCACACAAGTTAATTTGTTGTCTGACAGGTGCCTTGTCAAACCTATAAGCACTTGGTCTCTCCATGTGCCCTTGACTCTGTGTGTCTCTGAACAGTGTTAGGGTCCCATTAAACTTGTCAGTTTTGTGAGCAGTGTCCTGCTGGGAGAACAGATGCTGCAGTCTCAATGGCTCTTTAAGGCACTTTACTGTCACAGGAAGAATGCAGCATAACATTCAGCTGTCCACACAATCAGCATCTTTTTGGGGTGCATTTGGTTAAAAATATAGGAACTTGTGACTATATGTACGTACAAAGATTATATAGAATTACTACTACTATTATTTGATACATAGCAATTTATTTATACCCTAATGAAAAATAAATGCACAAGAATGTATTAGAAATGCATTTATTTCATGAGTATACTATAAATACTTATTTATTAAGAATTCGATTGAATTAGATTAAGCCAGGACTAGACGTTTGCTAATTTAGGACATTTAAACATTTTAAGACCAAACAATGGCAATAATGTATTTTAAGATATCCCAGTGCAAGCTTTTACCAGTTTAGACAGCTCTTAACATTTATTTTAATCTAGGACTAGTCTTAAACCCTGTTCGGAAAACTGCGCCTTAGTGTACTAAATTGAAACAACTAGTTTTGTGCTTAACACGCTTTAATTGTGTGGAAGTAGTGCCGAAGTTCAACTAAAGATGTGCTGAGTCATATTTGATTGTTCTAAAGCTAAACTATTAATTATACTTCAGGTAAACTTAAAGGGCCGGTTTCCCGGTTATGAATTAGATTAAGCCAGGACTAGACCTTTGCTAATTTAGGACATTTAAGAATTTTTAGAAACACGTCTTAAAAGAATGCATTATCTGTGCATTTTAAGACCAAACAATGGCAATAATGTATAAGATAGATAGTGCAAGCTTTTTCCAGTTTAGACAGCTCTTAACATTTATTTTAATCTAGGAATAGTCTTAAAACTTGAAACTGCCCCTAAATGTCTTGCATTTACATGCCAATATTATTATTATAAGATTATTAAGACATTGATATTAAGAAATGTGCATTGCACACAAGTGATTCTCCAAATGTAGTTTAATTAGAGGTTTTGTATCAGTAAGTCTCGAGCTATACAGTATATCAGTAATACATAAATAGATTACTGTGGATTAATAGAATATAATATAGCATTATTTTGTATGAAAATTGATTTAAATATTGCTTTATTACTGGGGTAAGTATGCTTCCATGTCATTCCATGAAAAGTAACTTTTCTTAACAGGCAAATAGTTAAATTAGATATTTAAGGACCTTTTTGGACAGAAGATACATTTTGTTTCATGTTATTTGTGTTAATGTTTTTTTTTTAAATTATTTTTATTTGATTTATTTATAAATTTTTTGTGCGCTATGTCACATAATAGGATAGAGTCCCATTTTTCAGCTACCCACATACACACACACACACACACACACACACATATATATAGTACTCTCCACTAATATTGGCAAATCTGAGCAAAGGTGACTGAAAGGTGAAAATATATCTGCATTGTTTATCCTTTTGATATTTCATTCAGAAAAACAATTGAAAATGGGGAGAAAATTAATGATGAAATAATGTTTTTCTCCAATACGTGTTAGCCACAATTATTGGCACCCAATTATTGCTATGTCCTTTTCCCAAGATAACGGCTCTGAGTTTTCTCCTGTAATGCCTGAAGAGTTGGGAGAACACCTGATAAGAGAAAAGAGACCACTCCTTCATGCAGAATCTCTCCAGATCCTTCAGAATACCAGCTCCATGATGGTGCTTCTCCTCTTTAGTTCAGCTCATTTTTGTGTTTATTTAGATGTTTGTGTTTGGATTATTGTCCCAGTGGAAGACCCAACCATGGCCCAATATAAGATTTCTAACAGTCAGTCAGTTTTAGATTTGTTGGTATTTGATAGAATCCATGATGCCATGTGTCTAAACAAGACAGGACCTTCAGCAGAAATATAGGCCCACAACTTCAAAAACACAGCAGTATATTTAATTGTACACGTGGAGTACTTTTTATCCCTGTGTTCACCCTGTGTGATTGCTGCTTAAAAGCTAATTTTTTAGTTTAATCTGATCATAGAAGCCAGTCCCATTTGTAGTTCCAGTCCTGTCTGACAGCTGAACGTGCTGGAGATTGTTTTTGGATGAGCGAGAGGATTTTTCTTAAACCCTGTGCATCAGCAACAAGATGTCCAGGGGCTATTTTTTTTAAGGTTTTCTGACCCTGAAACTACTTCTCACCGTGTATTATAGATGATAGAGACACACGTCCTCTTCCAGGCAGCTTCGTAACATTTGATGTTGATTGGGAATTCTTAATTATTTCTCCGATGGTGGAAATGGTCTGCTCTAGCTCTTTTCTTACAGTTTTTCTCGATTGCTTAAAAACATTTCTTGAAACTATGCCTCATATTCTCACAACAGTAAACACAAATCCATAACATCTCACCCAATTTCCCAAACA
>JAUMHP010000079.1:10066524-10081417 GCA_032361065.1 Enteromius trimaculatus | reverse complement strand
ATATTTTACTGAAATATATACATGCATGCATGTGTATTTATATATACATTTATATATTTACATATACATTTATATATACATACATATTCACAGCACACATACATATAATTTGACAGCACTAATTATACATAAATACATATATATAGTGTGTCTGTGTGTGTATAATCAGCACATGCTGTTGGTTTACCTCTCTTTTGTTTTTGCTTCTCAGTAAAGGTCTAGTTTTACAGCAGTCACGCTGTACCTGTCACACTTTTTTGACTGAGTGTTCTGTGGCCCTCTATGCCTAAAAAAGGAGAAAGAATCTGAAATGCTGGTTGTTGTGTCGTCCGGTCTGAATGCCAACAGATGGCTGGCTGTAAATCTGTCACATTGGCACCTCGCTGGGAATTGGATTCTGGGACGCTTGTGTACAAAGGCCTGTTTATGGCAGACTGTAAAGAGCACTACAAAACTACCGCCGAAAAATTATAGTTGATTAAGAAATAAATAGTTGCCAGGTAATAATATTTTTTAAGCAAGAACACAAAAAAACAAACTTGTAGTTTTATTTAAGAAAGTATTTCAGTTGTTATATTTATGGTTATGTTTTACACAATTATTAAACAGTGAGTAACAAACCATAATTAACTGCTAACATGTCAGTGGTTGTGTGCATTCAAATGTGAGACATTCAAAGTCTAAATGAAAAGAGGCTTATATAATTTAAAGTTTCATTACATTTATTACTTCTAATTTTGCTTGGTATGTAAATTAAATCAAAAACATATTAAGTAAAATTTGTTGATGTTAATAATGAAAGTAATTTAAAAAAACAAACAACTACCGTACACAATGTTGTGTGGCTTTGTGTGTTGTTCTCTATTGGAACATATTGTGAGGGTTGTCAAAATGCAAATGCAAACCTCATAATTATAAGTAGTATAGAACAAAAGTAATTTCAAAGGTAAGATACAACAATTTAAAAAAAAAAATTTTAGCAAAAGAATTGAGAATTAAGTTTTAATCAGGAGTTTGAAACCAACATATCAAAATTAGAGAAAGCAAGTGTTTATTTATTTGTGCATAAAACCTAAATAGCGAGATAATGTAATCATTTTGTAAATATGAGATTGTTTATGAGTTCTTATTTCTCTAATCTTTGAGAGCATAGTTTGGACAGCGTTCTTTCACTTTCAGCTGTAGTATTCAGCGGCTCTGAGCAGGTCGGCTTCAAGTTTGGTGACCATGTGTTTGAGGTCAACATATTTGAACCTGCTGAGTTTCAGATTTCATTGGTTTTGCTTTCAGATTAATAGATTCTATTTTATTATTCAGTGTTTATTCTTGAAATATATTGCATAGCGTGTCCTCAGCAAATGCTTTACCAGCTGTGCATTATTGAGAAAGAATTGAGAACTTTAGTTTAAATCCGAAATTAATTTAAAGTCTTTAAACAAAATGCTGAATTTATATATTTAAAATTAAATGATAGCCAAAGGTATTCTTAAAACTACCGCTTTTAAAATGTACTGTATATATAATTTTCAGTAACAGATTTACTAATTACAGGTAAACAAATGATCAACCTTCCAGTTCAACACTTAAATATAGAAACTAGAATTAAAATAAAATTAGATTTAAATAAATTCATATAACTACTGCCTTTAAAAAATATAATTTTTAGTTTGAGTTACAGATAGAAAAAATGATCAAATTTGCCAAATGAACATTCAAAACCTTTAAATTTAATTACAAAACATAATTACATAATTACTTGATTATGTATTTAATTTAAATTATTTATATTTGATTTATATTTACAGCTTAAGACAATAAAATAACACAATGAAAGCATCTTGCCGTCAATAGAAATTATAGATCATTTATATAAAATGAATATTTAAATTTCTGTTACTTAATGGGAAATGTAATAATAAAAATAAATAAAGTGTTCATTTTATGGACACTGAGGGAACAACACTTTGTTTTTCACGGAAGCGTCTGACATGACAAAAAAGTTGATTTCAGTATCTTTTCAGTATCACTGAGACTTCTGTATAAGTTTCAAAGTTACGTGAAACCAATGAAATGAACATTTGTCAAGAAAAATTACAATTCAGTTTAATGTAAATGACAAAACATTTAGTTACCTGTGGAGTTAATGGCAAAGAACATTTTAAAATAAAATGACAGAGATGTTTGTTCTTAATAGTTTAATTTGAAACATCATTATAAGAGTTATATTATGACAATACTTTTTATTTTCCAGTAATTTATTATAATAATAATGGCAAATTAACTGATGTTGCATTATATTACATATATTTTTATTGCATGATTAGCCTATGTATTATTTATTTTCAGATTTCATAATATTCATAATATTGTCAAATTTTTCCGCCCAAGGACTGGACGTGTTTGTGGTTCATAATGACTTTCTGTGTGTTAATATTCCCAATAGTTGAAGTAGATCTGTCAGGGAGTTGCGTTTTATCCCAGATGCTGTCAGCGCTTCAGTTTATCATGATAAGCAGGTGATAGCACTCATCTGTCATTCTAAAGTATGAATGTTGCTAATTAAAAATGTAAAAACTAGGACAGAGAGAAACTAGACATATGAAGTTCAGAGCCAGGTGGGTGTCTTGGCAAAGACAGAATGCTGTCAGACAAGGATCACATTCAGGATTTAATACTCTAACAATATCCTACAAACTTGCACGGGACTCCTTGAGAACATTTTTGTCTGGATTTGGATTGCTTGTGTTTCGCTTAGATTTCATTTTTATTCTGATTTAATGGTCCTACAGGAACACCTGCATTTTGCAACATGCTTAAATTACATTTTTTTGTCAAGCAACGTAAAACTTCATTGTGATAATATTTACTGTAAATTAGGTTTTATTTAAACAACAACAACCAAAAAATCAAATAAGCTATGTTAAATCAAATGAACAACCTTTTTAATACGACTGAATGAACCTCAATAATTTTTAAGAATCAAAACCGATAAATATATATCAATTAAAAGTGAAAAACATTTGTCACAGACAATCTGCAGTCTAAAATGAAATTAAGAGTTCACTTTAAAAAAGCATGTATATTTTAAAATCAGCAGTTTTACGGAATATGTGACCCTGGACCACAAAATCAGTCATAAGTAGCATGGGAATATTTGTAGCAAGAGCTAAAAATACATGTATGGCCCAGAATTATAGATTTTTCTTTTAGGCCAAAGATATATAGGGTAATATGTAAATATATTTTGTACATTTCCTAGCATAAATATATAAAAAGTAAATTTTTCATAATACTCATTGGTAAGAACTTTATCAGGGCAATTTTAAAGGCAATTTTCTCATTTAGATTTTTTTTTGCCTCAGATTCCAGATTTTCAAATAATTGTATCTCGGCTAAATATTGTCTTATCCTAACAAATCATACATCAATGGAAAGCTCAGTTATTCGTTTATTCATAAACAAAAAAAAAAAATTTGACACTCATGACTGGTTTTGTAGTAAATAAATACAGAACCTGCAGTGTAGTTTATACTGAAGAAGAAAACAAATGGTGTAGAAATAATTTTCACTCTTACTAGTAGATTTCAAACATTTCCAAGAAACATGCAGTAACAAAAGTTTAATTTAAATCTGAAATTTTGAACTAAAGCAAAAATAAAATCAAAAAACTAAATTGTGTTTTCCCGTAAACTATTTATTTACAACATTGAAAAACATTGTGTAGTTAATTTAATTCAATTTGGCTAGAAATTCTAATAAATTAATAATCATATTACTTTTTCAGTAGAGCTTCTTTACAGCTACATTTAAATTGGTTTCATGATTTGTGAATTTAACAAATACTTTCACAAAATACTTTTTTTCTGTTACTTCATATCTGTTAAAAAAAATCATTATACTTACAAAATACACCATTTTTCTTATAGTTGTTTGTTTCAGTTAAAATGTAAGTAGAAAATTTGTTCAAATTAAATTCAAAGCTGCTGTACATGGTAAAGTAAAACTAATATCTGCTAAATAAGTATGCGTATAGAAACTATATTTGATGCATCAGATGGGGAGGCACGTCCCATTTGGGAATGGCTTCATCCATAAGGTGTTAGTTCCCGTAACATTGCCCTCCCTGTTTTTCCTTCACACACTTTTGCGAAGCACATGTGACACTTCATCACTCCAGCCCCTGTCCCAGGCCAAATCAGCCTGTCGGAGCACTACAGGCAGCCAGTGAACCCCTGAGTCCTGCTGGATTTGAGCAGAGGCTGTATAACCATAGAAACCCGTAGGCTTGAGTATAGGAACGGTGTACGGTAAGAACCAGCGGCCTGCTGATATCTTGACTGTGTGTTCTGCCAAAATATTTGGAAGTGGCTGCCAGGTTTCTTTGATTTAATGCTGTTTACAATTTTTATTACACAGCTGTAATTAATTTTTTTCTCAGTCAGTTTTAGTGTGTGTGAAAGTGAGAGGAGAAAATGTTTGTTGTGTGCCGTTTCTGGACCGGTGTGATAGATGTGTTCGTGTGTGCGCCGAAACAAAGATGTGTATTGGTTTTCATGAAACGATTCTTTGCCGTTTAACACTGAGAAGTTTTTGAGAAGTCTTGGAGGTTGTGTTTTTGTGTTTGGTTGTGTTTTTTCTCTTTGTTTTTGTTTTTTTTGTGACCCCCAGAAAATGTACTTCACGTGGTAACATCTTTAACTGGTTTAATTTAATTTTATTTATTTAATCAACCTTACTACAAAATTACATTGTAAATAAATAAAAAAAGATTATAGGAGTGTGTTAGGATAAATGATTATTGAAGTACCAGGGTAAAATTTCACCTTGATTTCAGTGTTACTTACAGTTTCTGCTATTGCAAAACAGTAAAAATTGTTTCTGCAACATTTTATTTTACATATAGTTACACTAACAAATAAAATTACCAGACTACATTGGAAAACATGTTCACTTTTTACAGTATAGTTTAACATAATTTTATAATAAATTATTAGGCCTAATTTTTTAGATGAATTCCTAAAAAGAAAGTATTCTTATATTGATTTATAAAAAAAAGTTTAGTTAGAAAATGTATTAGCTATATTGCATTTTGTTAAAATATTACAGCACAGTTTAAACAAAAATAACTGTTGTTGTACATATAGCTGATAACACTACAGTGTAGAATAATTTGTAAGGTATAACAAATTATACGTTTATACCATAAATTCAATTAAAAGTGTGCTAGCATTTGAAGCCAATATGAAAAGCAACCTTCTACATGCAGTTCATTACATTTCAGACACCAGATGCCCCTGTAAGCAGTAATTAAATATGGTAATATACACGCACTGCTACACGTTTGTAAGGGTTTTCAGGATAAGACAGACTCTGATTTCCTTCTGGAATGGTTTGTTTTGGAGAACATTTGTGAATGTTTTTGTAATAAAGGAAAGATGTAATTTTTGGAGACATTTTGAATTTGTTGTTATTTCACGTTTTTGTGAATTTTGATACAAACAACTGCTGTTTACAAAAGTTTGTTTACAGTTATTTCAGCATTACTTAAACAATATCATTGTTTATAAATAAATCAGTGTCAGTGTAAAGTCAACCCTTGAAATTTAATGACTACATTACGTTTTACAGCAGCACAGCATGGTCATACATTTAACACCCAATAAATAAAAGCAAATAAATACAGTAATTGCTACCAAAAGGACATATTCTAATTAAATCAAAAACAATACTATTTTTTAAGTATGTTTGCTACTTGAACCTCTAGTATTTAAAATGCATGGTTATGCTATCATTAGGCACATGAGCAGACGGTGCTAAATTTGTTTCTGTGGGTGCTAAAAGTTTCTGTGGGTGGATGATTGTTTTTGTAGTAATGTAATAAATGCAAATGTTTTATTTTAGGTTAAGGACTGCAGAACTATTGTTCATTTTTATTTATTTGTTATGTTTGTGAAACAGTTGTCTCTCGTATGTTCACTAAGAGTAAAAACAAGTAAAACTGTGAAATAGTATTACAATTTAAAGAATATATTTTTATTTTAAAACGTGATTTTTCTCCTGTGATCAAAGCTTAACTTTTAGCATTATTACTCCAGTCTTCAGTGTCCTTCAAAAATCCTTCTGATATACTGATTTACTGGAGCATTGCCTTCAATGCTGAAAACAGCATTTTTTGTTCCTATTTTTGTTGGAAATGGTGGTACATTTTATTTCATTTAACTTCAAAAGAACAGCGTTTGTATTTTGTAAAAAAAAAAATAATTACTGACTTATTGTAACACTTAATTAGATTGTTTCAGAATAGGTATTAAGAAGTTACACTTTAGTTTGCAGTACTTGTACGTGTACTAATACTTACAGTGTTATTACAGTGTAGTTAACGAAAGTACTGGGTAATACAAGGTTAAGATTAGGTTTAGGAGTGCGTTCAGGGTTAGTGCCAAGTTATTACGCAGTTATTATAATTGCTGTTATAAGTATATAGTATGAGAATGCAGAAAAGGGCTGTAAAATAAAATTGAACTGTATTCATTATTTTTAAAAACTTGAACATTTGTGTGTGTGTGTGTGTGCGTACTGTGTATATATATAATTTTATAATTTCCATTTTATTTTTAAATAAAACAATATTTTGGCCACTGTATCTTTTGTTAACATGTAACAAATTCTGTATCTGAAATGTAATGTCATGCATTTCCAGCCAATAAGAGTTCAGCTCTTATAAACCAGTTGCTTGCAGTACACAGTTTGTCGCATCATAAGGTCAGCGGGGCGCAACCTCTGTACACTTGCCAATTTATCCCAGGATTATCTAGAGATAGACTAAGAGTCACACAGATAGTTTCTTCCCACGGCCATGATTGGTGCAAAGACATTGTACATGCACAATAGTGTATAATTATGCACAGCACATTTCCTGTCCTAAGACGAGGTTGTATTAATTGGCAAAGGGCATTTGGCACCTGGATCCTCTGCTTATACGAGACGACTCGAGTTCAGAAACGAGCGGGCAGCTGTGAGAGCCGTATTGGTTTGCGGTGGTTGCTAAATGTGGTGTGTTGTGTGTCACTGGTGTATTTTGGGTTTTTGAAGATAGGACGATGCTGCCGTCATGTCCAGCGGTCCTCTTTTAATGACGAACATGCATACGAAAATGTTTGTTTATGCAGAGTTTTGATTTTTCCAGTGATTATTATTTTAATCAATTTTCGACAAAATGCAAAATAACCCTAAAAACATTACAATATACTAACAATGCGCATATACAGTTAATATTTTTTTGGTTTTAATGGAAGAAAAACGAATCTGTCAAACGAATATCCTCAAATAGTCTTAAATAAGTCTAGCAAATGTGCTTTAGGTATTAAGCACTACTTGCGCGCTACCAACATTACAATATTTTTGAAACCCAACTTAAGAGAGTCGGTCCTTACGTTAACATGCACTTACAATGTGTAAGATCATTTTAAAGCATGCCAACCATAAAGCTAGACTTTATAAATCCATCGTTAGCTCCATTTCTGCGCTCTTAATCGTGGTATGCTACAGCTGACCAGCTGTTGGGTCTCAAAGGCCAGTTGTACCATAAAATCTAATTTATGTATGTTGTGTCTTAGCCCAAGATTTCCATTACATCTTTGCATGCCGTTTCACATGCCAGGTTGTACATGTCTAGTAACGTGGTAATATACACCCATATTTAAGTACCAGTTTACTGTCCTTATACTGCTGCTACTGCTTATAACAATAAAATAAAACTATGTACACCTTATAATTTCCACCACAACATAAAGTTCCACAAACATGGAAAATATTGGTTTTACTAAGTCATGGTTACTATTGAACCATGTAAACAAATTACCAGTTAAACCATGGTACATTTAACTAGATGCTAAGTAGCTAGATGCTAAGTAGTCTTGTCTAGCAGATTTTCAGTCTGATAGCAAAACTTTGAATTGGCCACTTTGAATAGCTAGACCCATGAATTTTTCTGTTTTGTTTTGTGCCATGTCATGTTTAGAGGCGTTCAAATGTTGATACAATAACAGATCAATGTGTAAAACTTTTGGACGCATTTTATAAGATTCTATGTCATGAACTTGAAATATTTCACATACTTTTAAAAATCCGAAGTTTAGTTGAACTTAAAGTGCTTATCGTCACAGATGTAACGACTTTCTTCTTCCATTAGGGGGTTTAGCATCACGGCATCTTTATTTCCAGAAGGAACATTATAGAACATTTCACTCTCGTCTCCCAGAAATCTTGTGTAATTCATCCAATCTGATGAGACCCCCGAAACTCATGAAGTGTTTCCAATTTTTTGTGATATACATCAGACATTCAGCCAGTGGCCCATGATATAGGTGCTAACATGCTAACAACAGTTTAAATATTTAATATTTAGAATAAATATTAAATATTTCAAGTTAAATCTAAACAACCTAAACAATCCTCCAACCACTCAATGACAGTCAATGACTTTTCAGAATCCAATCAATTCCATATAAGGATAAAATCAAGTGCCACGCTATATTTTTAAAAATATATAATATTAGGGCAAACTGTGTATGAACTCTAGAAGTTGGCTCCTACTATCTAATGTCATTGACAGATGAGTTACTGTATCCCTGCATAAATATCAGGAGTTCTTGAAACAGAGGTGGCCTGGTTGCCAATCTCTCACTGCAACTCTATATTCATTAGACTAATGCTTGCAATACTGATATAGCCATGTGCTTTGGGTATAGATATTTTGGTTTGTTCTTACACATTCACCAAGTGGTATGTTCCAGTTGCCAGTGTAGTGCCCTGTGGAATACTTCAAAGTATATTCTGCATCTTAGATAATACTCTAATTCAAAAGGATATGCTGGGTCTGAAGTAGGTGATTTTGTTCAAGAACATTTTTCGTTATGCTAGTTGAAAGTCTTTTCACATCTTGATAGCAATCACTGTATGTAGCTATTTATATGTATTTATAAATCACCTGTGGAAGGTGAAATGTTTGTCCAATTATGTCCCTCGGTCCGTGGGATATGATGGGTTGTCCTACCTGCCTGTTAACATATTTGCATACCTCCGTACATGCAGATTTTCTGTTTCACCTCTGGTCTGCCTGTGTGAGTTCATGTGTTTTGGAGCAGGTGTGGCTTTCGAGATTAATTTGCAGGGAAGGTGGGATCTTATGCTTCAAAGCTAGCCTGCTAGCATGCTATTGCTAGCCTCTCCAAAACTCTAAGCCTATCCTACTTTTAGCAGGAAGTGGAAAGACAAATTACTTATCAAGTCATTGAACACTACTGGACATGCAGTAGATTTAAATGCAACTATGGTCGGCCTCCTCCATGTAAATTGTTAATGAAAGGTGTTATGAACATCAGCACTTGAGTAATGAGAAGAAAAACAGACATCTTATTATCTTCTGTTCTAAAGAAAGAAGGGATAGCGTATTTAGAGCCGGTATTGATGTGTGAACTTTACGATCTGGAAAGGCTCCTGTAAGTCCATGTCATACACTTAAATGAGTCCAGCACCACTCTGGAGAGGTGCTAATCCCACCAAAAGATTCAGTTGCACAAATTCAGATCTGAAAGGATCTGAGGGCCTCCCCTTGTTCCAGCTGTTTCTTGACTGCTCATGCACAACCTTGGAGTGAGTTGGAAATACCAGAACACCTGGAGTATGCTTAATGTAAAAACAACAGAGGTTAAAGGAACAAAAAAAACCTTATCATGGCCTGTATCATTTCAGAAACATTGTTGTTCCCTCTTTCACCACTATTACAACTTTCCCTTGGGTTTGCCACTTATGTCAGCTCTTGGCTTAGAGGGCGTGTGCTCAGCTAGAGTGGTATCAGGCTTGCACAGATATTTTGATTGATAGTAGTGCTTGCTAAATTTAGCAAGCATGTGAGCGCATTAATCAGTCCAGACAAACAGGGACAGAGAGTTTCTCTACTCATGTCTGGACAGGAAAAAAGCTTCTGAATTGGACAAAACCCTTTGCAAAATAACATTTTATTTTTAACAATTCTCATTAAAATAAAAGAGAGACTTGTAACCTGAAGGCCAAGGGTTGGGGTCTCAGGTGGGGTGAGTGAATATCTAGTTCTCTCTCCACCTTCAATAGCACAACTGAGGTAAGACCTTTGAGCAAGGCACTGAACCTCCAAAACACTGCTCCCTGGGCGCCGAAGCATTAGCTGCCCACTTCTTCAGGTGTGTGTTCATTTGTATGTGTTTATAATTTTCACTGCTGTGTGTGTGTGTGCACTTGGATGGGTTAATTGCAGAGCTTAAATTCCAAGTATAGAACACCATACTTGGCCACATATCATGTCCTTTCCTTTTAAATAGTGACCCATGTCACTGTTTTTGCTTCCTGTAACGTTCTGAGAACATTATTTTCTGGTTTTTAGAAAGTTCTTGAACGGATCTTTGAGGTTATTTTGACGACCAGGAAGGTTTTTTTTAAATAATAACCATGAACTTTAACCTAATCAAAATTTACATTTATGCATTTAGCAGACGCTTTTATCTAAAGCGACCTACATGACATTCAAGTTAATTTTTTTTTTTTTTTTTTTTTTACGTTTTATCAGCACTAGCTTTCCCTGGAAATCGAACCCAAGTTCTTGACATTGCTAGCGCCATGCTATACTATTTGAGAAACAGAAAAGTAAAAAGTAAATTACCTATTTAGAGTAAGCATACTCTAACATTAGAAGAGCATTGTGTGTTTTCTAGCTAAATTGTTGGATAGTCACTAGTTTTTACTGTGTATTATGGTCATTTAATTCATGAACTGTTATGTTTCTCTCCACAGTACCTCAGGAGAAAAGCTTGATAATAAGTCTGCTCCTCTGACTGGTGCTCATGGTGGAGTGGGTCAGAACCTGCTGCTGAGTCCTGCCAGTCTTCAGCTGGCTCAGCTTCAGGCCCAGCTCACCCTACACCGCCTCAAACTTGCACAGACCACCAATACTGCCGCCGCAGCCACTGTCCTAAATCAGGTTCTTTCAAATGTGGCCATGTCCCAACCTCTCTTCAACCATCTTCGGGGGTCCAGCATGGCCCAGGCCCATAGTGGGACCTTTCCACCTCCACCCATAGCCTTCCCACCACCAACTGCTGCACTTGGACAGTTGGTAGGTGGAGGCTTTGCCCCAAATCCCTCTGGAATCAGGCCCACCAACTACAGTGGGATGTCCAACCAGAAACCTAGTCAGCACAATGATTTCAGCAAAAAGGCTGGAACATATTCGACGGACACAGACCGTCGTTTGCAGTTTGGATATTTAGGAGGGGCTTCAGTGGTTACTAGTAAAGCATGTGATGGAGGACAGTATGGTGGATCCTCTACACAGCCCAGGAATAATGTACACAGCAATTTTCAAAGAGACTTCTACTCTTCTGAAACACCAGTAAAACAAACTAGTTTCATGGGAGGAAGCAATGATCAGAATTTGGGATCAGCCTCTAAGGATCAATGGAAAGGTCCGATCAACTTGGGGAAGATGGAGATAGGTACAGGAACAGGTTCTGGGGGTTGGGTACCACCTGTACCAGGGTTTGTTGGTCAGAGAGCAGAGCTGTATAATCCAGAGGAACCAACAGCAGATCCTAAGTTTAACTCGACATGTGGCCCAGGAATTGGCCAACCTATTGGGCAGCAAGGGGGAATTCAACAGCAGCCACAGGTTTCCCAGAGTGAGGGAGGGGTGACCTTGCAATTACAACCCCATCAGTTCAATGACTATCACGGGACAATACCTTCACACCTACCCCATCAGTGCACCATTTGTGAAAAGAAGGTTTACAACCTGAAGGTGAGTAGATCTGGCGTGTTGGTTGAGATCAAAGGAAATTGCCCATTTATACCTACTTCAAAGATGAGTAAATGTAATGTGTTTTCAACTACTACAAATGTTGATTCCATCACATACAGTTTTTATTACAACCAGTTATCCTATTGCGATCAGATGACCCAAGGTGGGATCTCAACTATTCTGATTATACTTGTAATTAATATTGACACTCTGCAATCAGATAACAAAGACTGGTCTCAATACTAGGTGTGAACAGAATCCAATATCTGTAACAGAATTCTCAAAAGACACTTCCCTTTTTTCCTACATGTGACAAATTTACACTAAGCTTTGTATGCTGCTTATGAGCTGTGTATTCTAAGTACAGTTATTCTGATGTCTCTAGCATCCAGTGTTCAGAATTGAGATTCAGTTGGTGTCGACTGAAGCCACTGTATTTTTTCCTCCTGAGAAAACTGAGAGAGTTTTCGTGATACTTGGCCAAAATGGGCTCACTGGTTACACTAGGGTGTGAATGCTTTTGTGGCAGCTGGCATGTGTCGAGTGGAGGACGGTTTAGAGGGGGCGAGGACACAGTTGTTCTGCAAGAGTTTGCCTAATCGCATTCGTTCTCAACTATTGCTTGCCTTTTCTCTGCTGTGAACTACTAGCTTTCTAATTGGCCTAGGTTGTGGCTACACCAGGGGTATCTCTCACTCTCATAGTGAAGTCTATCTGACAGGCGTATCGTATGTGTATGCTGTTTTCAGGACTGGGACCAGCATGTGAAGGGCAAATTACACCTACAGAACTGTTCGCTCTACACTGAAAGGTGAGTACAAAAGAAAATACCACTTTTACTATGTTAGAGCATTCATTGATTGATGAGCGGTGTGTTTTTAATTGACTTATGATGACGATAGTTAATCAGCAAACTGGGCGGCTAACCTGGTATAGAAACAAGATACTTTTAAAGGGCTTGTTTGTATGTGATCTATTTTGATCCATGCTACGTTCCGGTCATCGCCTGTGATACTCTTGTTAAGCATTTTATGAGTACATCTCCGTATTAAACAGTTTTTTTTATAAAGAGTCTTCTTCCATATAGAGAGGGTTATGACCTGAATTCGAGCTGTGTCATAAGATATAGTCATACCAGATGCACTGGGATTTAGGATCTAAATGCAGTGCTGTCCCTTCACAGTCCGACACTCGGAGCAGTGCACTTTCCAGTGTCATCTGAAGGATGTCTCAACATGGCATTGAGTAACACTATGGCATACACGTCGACTGCCAGTCAAGGTAAGTCAAATCTTCAAATTTTGTCCTTGTGCTGAAAATTCAAGATACTGAAAGTCTAGGACAGGATTTTAGAGGACTCTATTTTTAGGACTGCCAGTACAGTTTGGAGGGGGGGCTACAGACTCGCACACAGAGTGACGTCTGCTAACACTAGTTTTTGTGTTTGTCAAACTTCACCGGCCATTTTTATTGAACGTGTTCCTTGTTTTGATATCTTGTGATAAGACCCCATGAAAGTACATGTTTGTTAGATTTTATACCATTTATATACTAGTGGAGTTCTTAAAGTGAACAAATCAGACAAAATGTACAAAAAATATTGATGATTCATCTTGTACTTGTAGATGTAAGGAGTTCTGGCAAGTATGTTGACAAAACATGTACCTTCTCTGATACGTCCTGCCACTGACTAGCATTAGCAAGAAGCAAAACAGTCTTCAACTTTGTGTTTTTAGTTATGCTAACACTTTTTAATTTGATTTATTATTTGGGTGCAAATTCAGTTACTTTCTGTGGTTTTGCGAGGCAGTAACATAAATTAAATGCGATTAAAAAGAACTGCAAGCCCTTCGGTATTCCCTGTCTCAACTTCCTTTTTCAATAGCAAACACATTAACACAATAACAAAGTGCTTTAGTCAAACCATTTCGTGTGGCTTAACTACGTAGTGTTTACTCAGTTTTGCTTATTGGATGTAGTATACACAACCGTAGTCAACATTTATTATATAAAAAACATATTTGCATATCTGAAGTGCCGTTTCCTGTTTTCTACAGATGCTTCAACTGGAACTGCTTCATATTTGCCTGCCACATCCATGAAGTCATTTCCTCTCTCGGGGGTGGGATTTACTTCACACCAAGCAGGGGTAAGGTTTACAATTGGGCAAACAATCAAAATTTGATTTTTATTTTTAAATAAAGATTCTTGTGATATTTGATGTTGACTTGAAATGCATTTGAAATATTTATGTAGTTGTACAATTTAAACAATTTCTCGAGCTCTATTTGATGATTTGTGAATATTTGTTGGCTTATCTCATAGCGTTGTTCTTTCCGCCTTTAGCTCACAGGGTTTGTAAAGAAGCCAAGAGTGTTGAGATACAAAGCATGCTATATTTAGGTCACACTATTTCACTGACTGACAGATTACTTAGTGCTTATTATCACAGTCTAACGGTTATTATTCAAAGCACAACTGAGCCATCTTCACAGCTAGAGCTCGTTGAGAACAGGTGGAGGCCAGCAGTACTGTAGAGCTCAGTCACTGCTTACAATTAAAGAGTTTAATTCATTGGCATCAATATGGGATTGTTTCTGAATCAACTTTATTTTTAAAGCTAAATGTATAGGTGCTGATCACACTCAGCTCAAGCAGTTGTCATGTTGTTGTAATATAGTGGGAATGCATCAGGCCAGACAGATCTTGTCCCATGTGAAAACTAACTCTAGTTTTTGTTGTCCAGGGACTTTATTTAGCTGTGTGATCAGGCTCCAAAATTAATTTTTTGCCCGACCTGCCAGTGCTGAGTGATTAGACAAAAATCTACCAACCATGATACAAAGCACATTATCATGGACAGAAAGAAATACATTACTCTTTTTTTTTTTTTTTCAATCGGTTTGAATCTCTTATATCAGTGTGAGTCTGAGTTCTGCTGTATTTTGTTGTAAATCCTAAAATAAATTCCACTTCATTTAAAACCAGTTTTTACTTACCAAATTATACTTATTATTATGATCTTTTATTTGATTTTGAAAATATATTTATGTGACTCCGAAT
>JAUMHP010000079.1:10011284-10029805 GCA_032361065.1 Enteromius trimaculatus | reverse complement strand
AATCATTAAAAGTAATAAATTCATCAAATTTAGATCAAAGATTTACATACCAGTTAATTTGGTTAGAAAGGAGATTTTTATTATTATTATTTTTTTTTATATCTTAAAAAGTATATATAGTTGTTTATGTTTTGCAATTTGATCTCTTTATCTATGCCTCTTAAATACATATATAACCACTACCACTATTTGATAGACATGGCCTATTTGTCATATAGGTATAAACGGAATAGAATTTTAAATAACAGACAAATAAATAAAATTTAACATGATAAATAATAGGAGGACGGGATGAAGGTCTAGGGCCATCTACTGTCTGAAATAAATACTACAAAAAAAAAGAGCTACACCTGGCACTTTATCAACTTCATTATATTACATGTGCTCTTTCGCTGTTCTTTTTCTTTGGAACATTAATCAAATGCTATAATTCTTTAAATCGTTGGTTTTTGGAAATCATAATGGAGTAATAAAAATCAAATGTTAAGGGTTGTTCTCTGTAGCTTATTTGCATTACGTGACATTTTATTATAGGTACACTGCCAAGCTCAATAGTTCAAGGCTGTTATAGGAAGAAAAAATGTCATAAATGACCTGCAAAGTATGTTTTAGTATGATACCATGCAATCTGTCAAGGCACTTTTGATAGAAAAGCATGAGTCATTTCCATCACACTGAGATGTAGCAATAGCTGAATAGCATTGATTATGTTTCAATCCTGAGGCTCTGAACCCACCTGAACCTTGTCAATGTCCATTCCTACTTAGCAACTGAGTACAAACACATTGTACTGTCACCATCTGTTGCCTTGTTAGCAAGCAATGCTGACCTGTGCGTCGAATGCAGACATATGGTGAGGGTGGAGTAATGGCTGGAAATTGGAGCTTATAGAGGATGTTACACAACATGATCTTTACTAAGAAATGCCAAACAGCATATATTGGAAACCGCTGAGATAATGATAGCTATTCTTCTGGAATTCAAAAACAGTCATTGTGAAGTGAAAATGTGGACCGGCTAACCATTTGTCTGGGATGCTGGAGCGCTGCTGGACACGTGAGAGAACTTAATAATGATATATTTATATGTTTTCACCAAGCATTTAAAAATATATGGGTCACATTTCATGCCAAAATAAAAATAACAGAACACAAAGAGGAGGAGGAAAAGAAGAAGAAAGAGGTAAAATAATGTTTAACAATTTATTATAATTCTCAAATATATTTCTTCCTCATTTAAAATTTTACCCCCGAAATTACCCCAAAATATATGTAATGTGAAATACGACTAATGAAACTAATGAAACATAAAAAAAAGCCTTATTTTAGGATTATAGGTATAAATATAATGTATTATTTTTAGTGCTGTCAAATGATTTAAACTTCATAATATATGTATGCACACTATACATATGTATTATGAACATATAAATAGACACACATGCATGTAAATATTTTGTTATATTTGTATATTAAATATACACACACACACACACACACACACACACATATACATTTCTAAATATATACTGCACATGTGTGTTTTCAGATATGCGTACATAATAAACAAAGTACACACACTTATATTACATAAACAAAATCTTTTATTTTGGATGCCATTAATCGATTAATCATTTAACAGCACTCTTATTATTATTATTATTATTATTTTATTTATCAAGCAGATTTACCACCACACAATCCAGTTGCTGATCATCGAAATTAAAAAGCTAAACTAATAACAAAAATAATAAACAGAAAGTCAGTCAGTACCATAAAACATTAATAAACATATTGCAATTACAAAATAAATAAATAATCTCCAAATAATAATAATAATGATACAGTTTATTTATAAAATATAATAAACATTACAGGTCATGTTTTGTCACAAAAGGAGAGCAACAACAAACAACATTATTGTACAATTATATATATTTTAATCAAAATTAATGTGATAATACATTAAGATAAAATATTCAAATTAAATAATATTTTTATTGTTATAAAATATTGTTACAAAATATCTGTAGAGTGAAAGCGAAGTGACTTGTGGCCAGGTTTGGTGACCCATACTTGGAATTTGTGGTCTGCATTTAACCCATCCAATATGCACACACACAGCAGTGAACACACACTCACCGTGAACACACACTCGGAGCAGTGGGCAGCCATTGCTGCAGCGCCTGGGGAGCCGTCGTGGTATTGAAGGTGGAGAGAGAGCTGGTTATTCACTTCAACCACCTACAATCCCTGCCGGACCTGGGACTCGAACCCACAACCTTTGGGAACCCACAACCAACAACATTTGGGATAACGGCATATTTTTCTTGTTCTATGACTTTGAGAATTCTTCACAAGAGTACAAAAAGTTATTGTTTAATATCTAGCTCACAGAGAAATTATAAACTGATACAAACATTCATTAGCATACTAACAAACAATTTACATCTAATTTACATCTAAATGTCCTTTTGGCAAGATGAAACTCTCGCTCTTTCTTTCCAAAGGTCGTACTCTAATCTGTTTTTCTGTTTTAAACGGTGCCATTATTTATGTTGCATGGCCTGTCAACACACTGAATGACAGATTCAACATCTCTCTGAGACAATGTACACAATATGCATGCATGTGGGATTTTCCCACAGCTTATGTAAACAATCCTTCATACTGGCTCTTTTCCACATGTTTACTCCTCTCAGCAGTAATAAAGAGTTTTCATGAGTCTGTCCGAACGTGTGACAGGATGTGGACATGATTGAGTACAGAGCTCATACAGGGCTGATGAGACACACATGGCTGACTGTGACCGTGTGTTATCAGTTACACACATGACCCATGACATGAGAGAACATGAGAGAACATTTGCCCTAGCGACATCTTCAAGCATCCTCACACTGATTTTCCACGGTAGTTATAGTTTCTGCCAGTAATAAATCTGTATTAAATGAAAACAGGATCACTTTCCAACAGTGTGCAGTGCAGGGAAAAAATGCAACAAATAATATGTAATGATGTTAGTAATTCAAAGATTAAACAATAGTTCCCTCGTTTTAGGTAAATCATAGCCACAAATTAGGAGTTTGCTCTCCCAACATATTAACTAATTCCTTCCCTTGAAATCATAGACACGCTGTACTTGTTTTGATTAAATCAAATTGGTAGGTCATGGTCATGATTGTATGAAAAGTTATTTCTGTCACCGAATGAAGGAAAATAAAAATAATAATAAAAAATGTAATTATTATTATTTATTTTTTTATCACTGACTTGTCTCACAAAATTCTGAGTTCATTACTTGCAGTTCTTTCTTTTTTCTCATAGTTCTGAATCTTTTTTTTTTAGAATAGCAATTCAGAACTTCAGACAAAAACTCGCAATTCTGAGTAGTTATGTTTATATGTTTTACTCTTGATCTTGCCTCGCCCAACTGGATACCGTTCACCAATCGTCTGACCACCGCCTCGTTATACTGGATTATTCTCTCGTCTTTGCCTACTTATGTTCGTGTTTGCCATTGCCCCGACTCTGCCTGTGCTGACTCTGCGTTTGTAATAAATTAGTTGCACTTCCGCATGCCTCACGTCTTATTCATGACAGTCTTAATTGTTAGATGTAACTTGCAAATGTGATAATAAAGTCAGGATTGTGAGATATATAAAGGTAGATTTAGCGAAGACAAAATAATTGTGATATATCAACTTAAAATTGCAATACAAAGTCAGAATTGTGTGATGTAAACAATTCTGGTAATATTCGCTGAATTCAAGGAAAGGTCAGAATTGTGAGATATAAGCAATCTGCCGTTTGTCGCAATTCGAAAAGAAGACAGAATTGTAAAGTATAAACTCTGAATTGTGTGATACAAACGTAGAATTGAAAAAATGTAGTCATTATAGTGAGATATAAACTTTGAATTGTTAATGAATATCTCGCAATTCTGGCATCTTTTCCTGTACTACAAGAAAAAGTTGTGGAAAAATATCATAATTGAGAGATATAAATTTAGAACTGTGAAGTAAAATAAAATGTACATCTTTCTCTGAATTGCGAGAAAATGATACTCACTCAGAATTGTATGGAAAAACAAAGTTGTAAAATATAAATGTTAAATTGCAAAAAAGTTATTCTTCTATATAAATTTCTCAGAAATAGAAAAAGGGTGGAATTTCTTTATTATATGACAAACAAGCTTACATGTGATTTATTCAATTGAGGAAACAAATTTAAAAGTAGAATGTAACAAAGAAACAGTGACTGAATGTTTGGTAACATCAGAATATTGGGTTACACCAATTTTCGCTATTAACTACTTATTAGCCTATTAGTCTATTATTAACATGCACCTGAAAAACCTGAAAAAGTCTTAGTTAAAGGTTAAACCTAAAAATAAAGCATGACTAAATAGTACAATTTAAATACCCGATTGCCAATTAGATCAAACCAATATTTTGGTTTTATAAAAATTATATATCAATGATAAACAATGCTGCCAGGACCATTGCTTTTGTAAAAGGAAGCCGTACAAATGTCCAATGTGCTTCTTTTATTAAAGCAGAGATTACGTATGCATCCAATTTTAAGCTTCTGAAAAGACTGAGATCACAGAGACATATTAAACTTATTCCACCCTCATAATTGGTGAGACTAACCACAGCCTTCTTGCCTCCAGCTATCCAGTAACCACTTGTTGTGACATGGAAAATATCCAGCAAATGTGTTCGATTTTCTTCCTTTTGAACATAACGGGCTATTGGTCAGAATCACACATATCAAATTTTCACCATTATTGCAAAGGGAGACAAAAATATGGTTCCTTTAACACACATAGACCTTATAACAGGACACGTTCTTACAATAGGTGAAATATTAAACCATACATATGGTAAAATAACATCTAGTTCTCATTAAGGGCAACAGTAGTAGTAATGCTTACAAATTAATGCACTAAAGTGTTGTTTCTTCATTGTACTCTAGAGGGCGTCATTGAGCTTTTTACATGTAACTGCATTAGGGCAGGATATTAATATTTCCTTAGAGTTAACTATAAAAACAGGGTGTGTTTGTTATTCTGATCAACACTTGTCATGCTCATGCCAGTTTAATTATAACTCAACTCTCAGGTTGTTTGTAAAATCAGGTTTTCGTGTGCTTGAGGATGTTTGATCTGAGATCTCATCCTCAGGGCAAGGGTAAATTTTATTTTGACTCAATGTATTTGTGTGTGTGTGTCTGGTATGTTGAACTTGGCATTTGTGGTGGTGTGGTCTTGGCATGAAGATGCTCGCAAGTTTATGTTAGCAGGTCAGCAATCCAGGAGGCCACAATCCGCAAATAACCACGGGAGACAGACTGTAACATTCACCCGTACCTCCACCTCTGTCTGAACTGCTCCACTACTCCATTACTAGAGATTACTAAATGCACAATGTATAACTTACATTATAAAGGTAACTATTTTGACAAGCTAAAAAAAAAAACAGTGTAGCAGTGTGGACATCTTTGCAAAGTTAGAAGTCAGCTTAGTAACCTCATCCAACACCCAAGCAACCACACTGTACTGTGAAGCCCCATCCTACATTCCCGCCATCAGTCAAACGTTATTGGTTGCAATTGTGTAATTGTCTTCAAACAGACACATATCAAACTTGTCCACCCTGTATTCTGTCAGACAATAACTCCCAGTGTGGGTCAGACAGAATTCTGGAGACCAGCTTGCTGCAGGACACAGAGCTGGATATGTGACCTTCTCAAGTCTACCTGATAAACTGTATCGTCTGTGTGAGGGAGGACATGCACTATTTTTAAACAACGACAAATTGTGAAGGAAATGAAGCGAGAGGGAGGGTTGAGAGTGGACGTAGCGACCTGTAAACTCTCTGAAGCGAGACCTATAAGAGAGAAACTTCATAAATGAGTCCTCAAAATATCTTGAATGCTTCAAGTGTCACATATGTACTGTATAGGGTTTAAGAAGAGATCTCAATTGCATCTGTTTTCCAATTTATCAAAATATCAAAGAAACCATACGTCTCTGTGTGAATATTCTTTTAAATACCAACATCAAATGAATGTTGCTATTCACAATAATTTTACTTCTATTTTCGTAATGTTTGTATTATCTGGTGATACTTTACATTTGTTTGCATTCCGCAGAGAGAGTTGAATTCGGTGGCAAAATGTTTGCATTCTGTTGTGAAACATTTTTTACAAAATGGTTGTGTTCTTTTGTGAAATATTGTTCACTTACAAGTTTTTGTGTTCTCTGGCTCACTTGCAAAGTGTTTTGCATTCTTTATCGAAAATTTTAAAGGCAAACCAAACCAAAGGTGGTCTGCAGTTTCCCGATTCAGTTCCAGGAGTCAGCCAGGAGTGCTGTTCCAGAGTCCAATTCCAGAGTTATGGCTGGTAGTGCCGATCGTGAATCCAGTTCCTGATTCTCGGCCAGGAGAGCCGATCCCCATTCCAATCCCTAGATTAAGGCCAGGGGTGCCGTCAGAAATCCTCGCAGTTCCCAGTCCGCATCAGTTGGGTGCAAGCCCCATTTCACGGTCCGAGGAGCCATGCAATGAAATGTTGGTTCTGGTTTCACGGCCAGGAGTGCCGTGCAAAATCTTTGCGGTTCCCAGTCCGCATCTGTTGGGTGTTAGCCCCGTATTACGGTCCAAGGAGCCATGCAATGAAATGTTGGTTCTGGTTTCACGGCCAGGAGTGCCGTGCAAAATCCTTGCGGTTCCCAGTCCACATCTGTCGGGTGTTAGCCCTGTATTACGGTCCGAGGAGCCATGCAATGAAATGCTGGTTCTGGTTTCACGGCCAGGAGTGCCGTGCAAAATCCTTGCGGTTCCAAGTCCGCATCTGTCGGGTGCCAGCCCCATTTCACGGTCCGAGGAGCCATGCAATGAAATGTTGGTTCTGGTTTCATGGCCAGGAGTGCCGTGCGAAATCCTTGCGGTTCCCGGTCCGCATCTGTCGGGTGTTAGCCCTGTATTACGGTCAGAGGGGCCGTTTTTTTTTTTGTAAAATAATTGTTCTCAAGTGAAACTTTGTGTTCATCTTTAAAATGTTTGCATTCTGCAGTGAAACTTTACTTTACTCATGTTTGTTTCCCCAAGAACAACACACAAAGTGCTTGTGCTCCTTGCAAAATGTGTTCATTCAGTACTATTTGTTTTGCACTCTCTAGAAAAAACGTTGCGTTCACTTGCAAAATAACAGTTCTCTAGTGAAACTTTGTGTTCATTTTCTAAATGTTTGCATTCGGCAGTGAAACTTTACTCATGTTTGTTTCCCCAAGAACAACACACAAAATCCTTGTGCTTGCAAAATACATTTGTTTCCCAATTAAAACTTTACACTCACTCATAAAATGTTTGCAATTTTGAGTGAAACAATGTGTTCACTTAAAAAATATTCACTTTTTCCAAACAACATTATGCTTGGTCTCAATTCTCAATCTTCAACCACCATATACATCATTATTTTCTTGAAAATCTTGACTCAAGAGAAAAAAAGACTTTATACGTCAACATGCTATTGCGCCCCCTGTGGTAACACTGTGAGTGTAAGTATATTTGCTAATAAAATAACATTCAGACATATTTTAGAATAAAAAAAAAACATGCAAAAGAAACCTTGTGTAGCTAAATAAAGATTAAGTAGATTTCAGACAGGAACTCCCTGACATAAAGACAAAAATAAAAAAAAAATTGTTTACCTAGATGACACCTACGAATAGTACAAAGCACACAAACACAGCTATATTTGGACAGTACCCAAATCTCTCTCTGTGGTCTGCTCTCTGCTCGGGTGTGTCCACACGCCTCAGGACGGGACAGAATAGACTATTGTTAACCTCAGAAGACACAAAAATTTCAAACAATTCAACACACAAATGCTCACACAGCCTGACGTAAATGGCGAGTGTGAGTGTGTTTGTGTGTGTGACAGAAAAAAAAAGATTGGTAATGAAGGGCTACAGTTGGCAGAGGGTAAAATATATCTCATTGTTATCAGTCCTCAACAAGCCTTTGTTCTGCTGTTCGTCCTCTCTGCTTTGTACGTGATTCAGTGGAATTATAGATGTAAGTGTATGTGTTTGTGCGGTATGGAAAACCTGACTGTTCTTTGTAGATCACACACTGGCTGTAATCATAAGGATTTGAGTTAAAAAGAGTGCCCATGTGTGTGTGTCGCTGTTTGACTTGTGCGTCTCTCAGCATGATTGCAAAGTCACCATCAAAGCTGTCTTTGAGCCCGCAGAGTCAGTCCGCACACACATACACACACTTTGAAGTCAAGCCGGGTGAGTTGCTGAGTGTGTGAGAATGAGTGTGACATATGTAACACCTGATCTCAGCACATCCTTCTATTCACATATAAACACTCAAGAAATACTGAATTCAAGAGCCCACCCTCTCTCCCCCCCTCTCTCTCTCTCTCGTTCTGAGGGTCTGACAGTGCTGTGCTGTTGGCAGGCTGGAGTGTGTACTACAGTGTGACTGGCAGTGAGTTATATAAGGATGCTGCTACTAAGTCCAGATGATGGTAACTCACATTGTATTCTATAATCTGTAATATGTAGCCATATGTTAAAATTCACATGCATGATATCACAGATCTAATTGCAATTTATATTGTAACTAAAATAATTACAGTTAGTAATATGCATTGATAAGAACGTCATTTGGACAACTTTAAAGGCAATTTTATTAATATTTTGATTATTTTGCACCCTCAGATTCCAGATTTTTAAATAGTTGCATCTTGGCCAAATATTGTCCTATCCTATCAAACCCTAATGGGTCTTATGACTGGTTTTGTGGTCCAGGGTCACATTTGCTATGACACACTTAATCAACTGGATCCACTTGATTTTCTTGAGGTTTTCTCTTGCAAACATTTTAACAATGATTCCTTTGTTACACATTTTTTAACACCCTTTGCAAAACAGTTACCACAGATTTCATTAGCCATGGATCTATCCAAAGATTCAAATTGAAGTTATGCGCAAAACTGGAAAATCGCATAAAGAGTTTGCAAATAAACCACAGTTTTCATTCAACAAGTCAACCCCCAACAAGTCAAAACACCATGTTTCCTGATAATATCTCCCAAGAGTAACATGTAAAGCGTAAAAAATAGGGGCCCTTGTACTGAGCTTTGAGGTACTCCATATTGCACTTGTGATCAATATGATACGTCCTCATTCATTGCAACAAACTGATAGCGGTCAGATAAGTATGATTTGAACCATGCTAAGGCACTTCCACTAATGCCAATAAAGTTTAATCGTCTATTCAACAGAATGTTGTGGTCAATAGGTCCAGCTATTGTTGCTCCAGCTGCTCCTGACATAGCCCCCCCTCAAAGGAGTGGCTTCCAGATGCTCGAGAATTAGGAGCCGGAGGGACCGCCCACCAGGGTGGGGCAGATGGTGGAAAAGTCCACTTGGGCGGCACAGACAGCGGCAAAGACCACCTGCGCTGTGCAATAGGCGGAGAAGCCCTCCAGGGCGGGTCAGACGGCGGAGAAGCCCACTGGGGTGGAGCAGACGGAGGAGACGCCCTCCAGGGCGGAGCAGGCGGCGGAGATGACCACCTGGGCTGACCAGGCAGCGAGGAAGCTATCCAGCTGATCCTGACAGATATGGTCTAAATCCTGACTGGAAATCCTCACATCCTCTTTTTCTCTCTAAGAGGGAATATAATTGTGAGGATACCACCTTTTGTAGTATCTTTGACAGAAAAGATTTGAGATAGGTCTGTAATTAGCTAAATCTTTGGGGTCAAGTTGTGTTTTTTTAACGAGAGGCTTAGTAACAGCCAGTTTAAAGGCGTTGGGGACATATCCTAATGACAATGATGAGTTAATAATAGACAAAAGAGGATCTATGACTTCTGGAAGCAGCTCTTTTAATAGTTTACATGGAAATGGGTCTAGCATGCTGTTGGCTTAGATGATTTAACAAGATTATACAATTCATCCTCTCCTATGGTAGAGAAAGAGTGGAATCTTTTGTGGAAATTTTTGTGGAATCTGATGTGACATTAACTATTATATATATAATAACTATTTTACATTTTTAGAATGTATGTCTATCTTGGCATTTTAATCTAGCAATGTTCTAAAATGTGCATAAAAATAGGTGGATGGAAACATTAAAGTGACTACACTTTACTTTGATAGTCCATTTAGACATTCTACTAACTATAAGGAACTTTGTAACTACATGTCAACTAATTCTCATAATTCATAACTACATGTCTACTAACTCTCAGATTAGACTGTAATGGTAGATTTAGGGTTAGTGGAATACGTTGACCTATACTTGCATAGCTTCCATGTCTACAGTGATGCAAATATTCAATTTTGACATGTTTTTCTTCTTTCAGAATTGTTTACAGTTAAATGCAATTTAGATAATTTGCTCTATGAATGTGATTTTTTTAAAGAGAATAACGAGCTTGATGCTGAAAGGGCACATCAAAAGTTAGTTTGTGGGTTATGCCAGTTTCAACCTCTTTAAAATGAGGAGCATTTATTGGGCAGAGGGCCACTGTTGCAGTGCCAGGTCAGATGGGTGCCAGTATCACCACGTCTGCTGCCATCTCCAACGCTGGTGTCCTATGCCACAAACAAACTATCAGTTCAATACAGAATGCCTCACATTTCTTGATGCAATAATCAATATGATACAGTTCATCTATATGTCTATCCACTAACCTATCCATTTATGTGTATTTACATTTATTCATCCACCATAATCCATAAAATCCAAGATTTGACCTCGGCTCTGCTGACTGGCCATCTGCTGATGTTGACGGGACAGCCTCCATTCTCCACTGCTCAAAGGCATTTGAGAAAAACACTGGAAAGTCTGTCCCAAGGAACAAATTAGCCAGAATTTCACACAGAAGAAATCCCCGTCTCTGCTTGACGTCATGCTCCTTTATTCCACATTTGTGCGGCATTCTGAAACTCTGCTGCTATTTCCACATTGTTGCATGTCTGTCGAAAAAAGGCCATAGCTTGTAGGCTATGTGTGTGCGTGTTGTAGTTAGCCCAACAAGGACTTGGCGCGTCTATACAAGGCCTGTTGACCTCCTCTGACTATAGTAGTACAGTGTGTGTCTGTGTGAGTGTGTGGAAGCCTATTGTCTGTATGCCTGTTATCATTAGACTGCAGTTTCCTATGTTGTAAGGGAAGGAGAGAAAGAAATTTGTTAAATATATCTTCAGCTTTCAGCGCAGATAAAAAGTAACTACACCAGCTGTGGCAAAATGGCCAGTTAATGTATTTCAACACAGTTTTCATGCAAAAAACCCCACACTTGGTGCTCTTTATAAAACGGTCTGTCTGTAAAAACACACAAACATGAGACGTCACACACCCTGTGACCTCAGCAGAAAGGAATTCAATCGAAAATAGAAAGAGACGAAGAAGTTGGGGGCGGGGGCGGGGGTGGGGGGCAGTTTTGCTTTTGAGATGAGAGACAAGTGAGAGAAATACAGAGGGTAAATGCCAGACTACTTAAGGAAGGGTCAGGGCGCTTTTACAAACGTAAACATCAAATGACACAGAGTAAGGTCTGAGTCACTGCTCAGGTTCCCGTAAAATTACATCTGTACAGTAAGTATATTACGTTCCAAGACGCTGATGCAGGAGTCGATAAAGAGTGTAATGGATAAGAACTCTAACAGTCTGATCAAAGATCAGCTTTCTTAAAGGTATAGCACACCTAAAGTAAAAATCAGTTTTTGTTCACCCATGCACTTCCACTGTATAGCAGTAGACTATCTGCCCCAAAAAGTTAGTTTGCTGAATGTTCTGGGAGCATTTGTTAAGGCTGAAAAGAAAGAAAGTAAGTCAGAAAAGTTTAAAAACAAAATGATGACGGGGTGAACTTATTCCTTGAACTAAGTGTTTAAATCAATATAAATATTCACAATTAAAAAAAAAAGACTTATTGCAAATCCTTGTTATGTAAATATTGATCTATTAGACCAGACTGATGTTAAAGCTGTGAATCACACGTTGTTTTCTTATCATACACTGATGATGTCATGTGTGTGTATGTGACTTAGCGGTGTCCCTAAGTCCTTAGGGGCCGCATTCCAGGACGGGCCACTCATCCAAGTAAAGGAGTCACTCTCTCTTTCTGTGTGTCTGAGGGCTTTTGTCACTTATTAACTTCCTATACGTTCGTCAACAAGCAGGAATTCTTAACTGGTGACATCATCACTCGAGGTGAAGCCCCTCGCAAGACAAACCGCGTTTCTGGAAGAACCTGTTTTGAGTGCTTTTCTGCCCAATAAGGGTATGTTCCTGTCTTTTGCACAAAGGTTAGTCACACAGGATTTTCTCATCCTGTTTGCTGTTTGATGGTTTTAGCAGCTGAAAACTGTGAGTGATGGATTCACGGAGAGCTGTGGAAGAGATGATGTGTGCCTGACTCATAAATTACGTCTGGTTGTCTGTCTTGACATTGATCGCTTTGCCATTTTGCTCAATGTTTGGCCTCATGCATAGACGGCTGTTATGTCTGAGCAAACCCGTTATCATTTTTATGATCTAAGATTATAATAATATGATAACCATAGGTAAATATGAAGAATGAAAATTATACACTACTGACAATAAACGTTTATTACTTAGAAAGTAGATGTGTTATTTTAGCACTACTTACATGTATATACATTTACAGTATTTATTTATATTTATATTATTTTGGTTTCCATTGTAATTTTAGCTTATACACAATATATATATATATATATATATATATATATATCCATAATATGTATGTATATATATATATGTAAGGAATAATTGACGACGGGCCGTTGAAATATTAGAAAAATAATGCACACCCGAGGTGGTGATGCAGTCACAATGCGATAAAAATATATAATACATATCATAAATATATGATAAAAATATATCTGAAAATAAATATACCCTGTATATATTAAACATATACACACCGAAAACAAAAGACCTATACCGAACAAGTCTGGAGAGAAAAGAGGGCAGAAATAACATTACTTTTTTTGAATTCCTTCTCATAGTTTTGAAGAAAAATTTTTCAAAATAGTGAGTTTGTCTCAGAATTCTGAAAAATATTTATTCGTAATTTGTCTCTGTTTCTTTTTTTCTCTGCTGAAGACAGGCTTCCATAGTAAACTGAAATACAGTCATTGAATTGAGCTTATGCATCAAGCTACTTCAATTGAGGCATTTTCTTTTTTGTAACACACACACTGAAGCTCAGCTGTGTTTATGTGTGAGGCAATGTTACCAAGGAAAAGCCACAGTCCAGTGATGACCCCAAAGACACTTGCTCAAGCGCTCAATAGAGCCATTGATAGATGAAAGAGTGGAAGCAGAGAAAGACAGATGAACAGATTTACGATTTATGTCTATCATGATCCTCTGAGGTCAAACACGCAAGCCGCATTAAATCTTCCACTCCCTTATCTGGTCATCGTTTGTGTCATTTAAATATTGTCTTCTTCATGTGTATTTATTTATTTTATAATAATATAATTTTTGTTTAGAATATGTATAGAATTTTTTTAAAAGTATGTTTTTTTTTTCATTTAGCTTAGTTTAGTTAGTCATGGGTAGATCCCAATCTGCACGAGTATATACTGGTAACATAAGCATAGGCTTTTTAAAATGCTTTTGTAATTAGTGTTGCAATTAGTGATGTTAGTAAACGTCAAAGAGTTATACATACAGTATAACCCCAGTTCCTTGAAGGAACGAGACACTGCATCGAGACACTTTGGGAACGCCTTCAGCGTGACCACGCTCTGAATCTGTTGTGTAATCAGTCCAAACAGGACACGAGATGTGCACCCTCAGGTGAAGTTATCAACCAGGAGCTAAGAAGCATGTGCAAACACAGCACTCTAGCCTCACAAATGAAGCAAGCGCTGGTAGGGTTGCTGTGATGTGGCTAAGAGATGCAGTGTCTCGTTCCTTCAAGAAACCGGGGTTACATGCATAACCCTTTGACATTCCTTTTCAGGAACTCAACACTGCGTCAAAACACTCTGGGAATGCAATACCTATGCCTCCAGACCCACAAGTCCCTGCCTAGCGTGGAAGCTGTACAACTAAGGCACAAGAACAACTGAGCCGGAAGGTCAAGCCTGTAAAATCTGACAACGGTCAGCGGGAAAGACCAACCAGCAGCCGAGACACCTGCTAAGAAGGCTTTAGAAGCCGCCACACTCCTAGTTGAATGAGCTCTGACTCCCATTGACGAGGGGAGATCAGCAGAGACATAAGATGTAGAGAGAGCATCCACGATCCACCTGCTCAGAGTCTGTTTGGAAGCAGGCAGACCTCTGCGTGGAGGGCCGAAGCAGACCAACAGCTAAGTGTCCAGTGCAGTCTGTCTGCCGAAAGGGGGGAGGGCAGAAAGCCTGAAGCATGATTGGTTGTGGTGGTACAAAAAGAACCTTGGGGAGATATCCCATTCGAGGGAAGAGAAAAACTTTTGCATGAAGACTTTACAAGTCAATGCAAGAAGGGGCCACTGATAAGGCCTGTTAGTCCCCCAGTCTCTTGAGTTAAGCAAGTGCCAACAAGACCGCAGTCTTGAAGGTGAGAAGCCAGTCAGAGACACGGTCCAACGTCTCGAAAGGAGCTCGACAGAAAGAGTCGAGTACCACCGCCAAATCCCATGTAGGAACTCGGGACCGAGCTGGAGGCCTCAGCCTAAATGCACCACGGATTAAATGAATGATCAAATTACCCTAATTTGACAGTACCCTACGCACTGAGTGGCCATCCAGAAGGGAGTTGAAGGCGAGATAGCCACCACATACACCTTCAGGGTGGAATGGGATAGCCCAGTAGCTAGTCTAGCCTGCAGAAACTCCAAAACTGTACCAATCGGGCAGTTAACTGGGTCCTGCTGCTGGCTAGTACACCATGAGGTGTGACCTCAAAGTTTCCTCGTAGAGGGAGCTCTGGATTAAAGGATGGTCTGTACAACCTCAGCTGACAGACCAGAGGCTATGAGCTGTGCCCCCTCAGAGGCCAGACCCATAGGTTCCACAACTCTGGGCGAGGGTGCCAAACCGAGCCCCCTGCCTGAGATAGAAGGTCCCTCCTGATCGGAATCTCCCATGGAGAACCGCCGAGGAGGGAAATCGCAAACCAAACTCGGCTCGGCCAGAATGGTGCTACTAAGAGTAGGCTGACCGCATCCTGGCAGACTCTTTCCAGAACTCCTGGGAGCAGAGTGATCGGGGGAAAAGCGTACAGACGAAGCCTCGGCCAAGTCTGTACCATAGCGTCCAGTCCCAGAGGAGCTGGAGGAACTAGAGAGAACCAGAGGGACATTGCGCATTTTCCTGAGTCGCAAAGAGGTCCACCTCCGTTCGATAGAAGACTGTTCAGATTCGCTGCACGACATCTAGATGCAGTCTCCATTCCCCGGATTTCAACCCCTGCCTTGGTGTCTGCTCCCACATTTAGCTGCCCAGGGATATAGACTGCCCTCAGCGAGAGGAATCTGCCCTGGGAGCACAAGAGGATCTGGTGCGCCAGCTTGTACAGGGGGCGTGAACGCAGACCTCCCTGGTAAATGATGTAAGAGACTGTTGCCATGTTGTCGGTACGCACCAACACATGACGATGCCTCAGGTCTGGGAGGAAGCACCTCAGTGCTTGAAAGACAGCCAACATTTCTAAGCAGTTTATGTGGAGATGTCACTGGCTGTTGTTCCACAGACCATGGGTCGGGCGACCACTCATGACCACTCCCCAGCCGGTGAGGGATGCATCGGCTGTCAGTGTGACACGGCGACACGTAGTCCCTAGAACCGGACCTGAATTTAGGAATTCTAGGCTCTTCCACATGATCAAGGCTCACACACATCGTCGGGAGACTCAGATCATGTGAAAAGGATTCGCCCTCTGGGAAAACCTTTGCTTTTGAGCCACCACTGCAGTGGTCTCATCTATAGCAAGCCAAGCGGAATCACACTCGAAGCTGCTGCCATTAGACCCAACAATTTTTGAAAAAATGTTACTGACAGTGACTGGCCCTCTTGCACTCTTCTGACTGCTGTGAGAATCGAGTCGACTCGAGCGGGAGACAATCATGCCCGCATCATGATCGAATCCCAGATTATGGCCAGATAAGTGGTCCTCAACTGTTTTATGTGAGCGAAGATGACATCTCGATGCCTGCACACTTTCCTCTGCGACTTGCCTAGGATCAGCCAGTCGTCTATGTAGTTTAGAATGTGAATTCCCTGAAGCCGCAATGGAGCTAAGGCCGCAACTACTACCTTTGTAAACGTACGGGGTGAGAGTGCCAAATCGAAGGGAAGAACCCAATATTGGTAAGCTTCGCCCCCAAAAGCAAACCTCAGGAACTTCCTGTGTGAAGAATGGATCGCTACATGGAAGTAAGTGTCTTATAAATCTATTGTGATAAACCAGTACTCGGACTGAATTTGAAGCACGATTTGATTTAGTGTGAGCATCCTGATCTTCAGCTGACTGACTGAGTGGTTCAGTAGCCTGAGATCTTAAATGGGCCTCAGCCCTCCATTCTTTTTTGGAACTACAAAGTACCGGAACCCCAATTCTCTCTGCAAGGGTGGCACCAGCTCGATGGTGTCCTTGCTCAGAAGAGTGGTGACTTCTTGTTACAAAACCAGAGCCTGAGCAGACCCCACCTTGGTGGGAAGAACGCCGTTGAAGGCTGGCAGCGGATGTTTGAACTGAATACGGTAACCGCTTTTTAGTGCTCAGGACCCATTGAGATATATTTGGTAGACGTGATCACATTGCCAAATAGTCTACTAAGGGAACCAGTCTCTCGAGACTGGCCTATGGTGTAAAGAGCAGCGGTTGTTCCAACCCCCCTGGCTCGCCACAAGGGGTTTGAGCAGCCCGCTGGTGCAACCCCCTCGGGGGAAGCAAGCAACACGGCTCTGCTCAGATGCATCCCAGAGAGAACCGAGGAGCGTGAAGGGATCAGGGAAGGAAAATGGGTGCCGTATACTGTGGCAGAGACCGCTTCCCCACCCAAGGGCTTGCTCGCCGGTGTCCTGATTATATTATCAGGATGAATGCCGCGTGGAAAGCGGTTCATGGGGCACTCACAGATCTATGTTGGGAAGGAGATAGGGGATCACACGTCTCAATTCCCTCCATAAGATCTATTTGTGATCCCCATGCAGGCACACTTTCTGAAGTTACTTTCAGCAGAAGTCATTTTAATTTATTTTCTGAAATGCTTCCACGTTTAATTATCTTTTTAAGCGATCAAAGAAAGCAGCGACTGACACACAGAGAGCGCGCCGAATGAATGAAGGCTAGAGTGCTGTGTTTGCACGCGCTTCTAAGCTCCTGGTCGATGACATCACCCGAGGGTGCACGTCCCCTGTCCTGTTTGGACTGATTATACACATCAGATTCAGAGCGTGGTCACGCTGAAGGCATTCCCATAGCGTCTCGATGCAGTGTTGAGTTCCTGAAAAGGAACTAAATTGTGGGAGGAGCGTGAACGAATAATCAGACAAAGTCAGCGCCACATTATCAATAATTAAAATCACCTCTTGTCTCACCTTCAGCATCTTTTCAATCGGCGTTGCTCTCAGAATTTTTTAGGCAAAAAACGCCTGATCATTGATCTCTTTTTCACCCCATGATTCTACTTTCTCTCTCCATTACCATAACGTAGACCAAGCCATTTCTATCATTAAAAAAGTCGACCTGAGGTGCATGGATGGCAAAAGTGGACATTACATTACATGATTTTTGGCATTTCTTTGGCATTCAATGGCTGAATCAATTTTACTTTGCAGTTCGCATCACCTTCGGTTGCAAAAGCAGTCAAAGATCTTCGGCATGCTCTCCAAAGCACTATGTTAGATTATGTCTATCAAATAACCATCAAATCCACCACCTCATTCACCTCGGAATTCCTATTCCTATATAATTCCTAGGTCCCAGCACAAGCATTGAATTTCTGGGTATTAGTCTCAAATCTCAGAAATTCCAAGTTTCCCTTCCCAAAGAAAAGGTTGACAGGATCATTCTGATCGCTTCTAATCTCATTAACAACCCTCTGTGCTCCAAAAGAGAACTTCTGTCAGTTCTAGGAAACTTAAACTTCGCCATACATATAATTAGAGATGCACCGATTGCAAATTTCTTGGCCAATTCCGATTTCCGATTTTACAGTAAGTGTGACCTGCCGATTCCGATTTTTGCCGATTCCGATTTTTTTTTAAAGAACTTTAATTAAAGCATATGATATTCATGTTACATTCTGTTCCTGTCCTTGTCTCGTGCTCCAGTCCGGGCAGTTCCAGAGTCTGTTCCAGTTTCAGTGCCCGTTCCAGTCCGGGCAGTTCGAGAGCCCGTAGCAGAGGACCTGCTGGCAGATTGGCCCAATCCTTCAGAGCGCGTAGCAGAGGACCTGCTGCAATGGCCCGATCCTCCAGAACCCGTAGCAGAGGAACTGCTGCAATGGCCCGATCCTC
>JAUMHP010000079.1:9999782-10011184 GCA_032361065.1 Enteromius trimaculatus | reverse complement strand
TTGATCTTTACCTCACATCTATGCCATATGTACATGTACAAGCTACTACTACATATACTGTAAAACATTACTTTGGTATAAAGCTGCTTTGCAATGATATGTATCATGAAAAGCGCTATACAAATAAATTTAAATTGAATTGAATTGAATCTTACGTCCTCCCCAGAAGCCAATTCCTCTTCCCACCCAAAAAAAAAAAACGCGTGGCACAGCCAAATCATTTGTTCAGCATCCCTGTAACGCCATGCATTATTTGGGGACTGCATGATTGGCTGCTGTCCTCTATTGCATATTTTGGGGGGCACGTGGGTTTCGATCCGGATGCTGAGCTCTGCCCTCACTAGGGTTCATACCACTAGGGCTATTATTACTATTATTACTGCTATTATTTACTTTCACTACAATGAGGAAGCACAAACTCGTGAAGTGATGTTGCTAAACTCAATTTCAGGAGGAGTGTGAACGAATAATCAGACACAGCCGGTACCGCATTATCACTCATTATCATTACCTCTCGTTAGCCAATCCGGTCCAAACACTTGCACTATAAATAAACCCACTTCCTTTTCTTCTGTATCTTGTTCTAAGCATGCCTCCTCCTCCCCTTCTCCACCATTCGCATCCTCAAAGGGGGGCACACAGGGTTCGATCCGGACACTAAGCTCCGCCCTCGCTCGGGTTCATACCAATAGGGCTCAGAGACCGCCGAGCACCCGGCTTGCCCACACACAGCATGGCCAACATGCTATTATTTACATTTGCTACGATGAGGACGCGAGAACTCGTGAGTAAGTATATATTGCACAACTCTGAAAAAACTAGTGCAGGTTTATATTTCACAATTCAACTTTTACAGTTGAGAGTAAAGTCAGAATTGTGAAATATAAATTTGCACTTGTTTTCTCAGAGTTGTGTGAAATATACTTTTTTTTTTGTTTCTGTTTTCAACAAAAAAAATCTGAATTGTGAGTTTATATTCTGTATCTTATATTTTATTTTGTATGTATGTAGGTTGGTATATAGCTATAGATATATTTAGCAAATTATTAAAATATAAATTTAAATGATTAAATATATGTAAAACAGTATAAATAATTTATATATTAAATATATAAATAAAAAAATAAACAATCAATGTTTTTTTTTTCCTTTGTATATTATTTAACGCTAAATTAACACTGATGCACACTGTCTTATTTTCTGCTTTGAGAAAAGAAAGAAAAGAAAGTAAAAAAAAATACTTGAAATACTTTCAAGTAAATTAAAGAAAAATTGAAATGGCCAAAATCAGACAAAAATCGCATAATGCCACCTTTACTTTATTACATTAACCTTTGCAACAACCATGCAAAAACGTTTTTCTAAAATGTACAGTACTGCACTATTTCTCTTCTGCAGCCAGGGATATTGGGAAACTAGAAATCATGCACGGACGCATGCGTTCTTTAAAAATGACATAATATGCCACCTTTGTCACACTATGTGCTTTGATCTGGGGCACACTAATCCTAATCTCCCATACTATATAGGACGCATGCGAATTGGGTCGCTGTGCATCCTTTCTTTTCACCATTGCTACAGAGCATTTCTATGGTGACAAATACAGAACTGTTACTGATCCAGAACAGCTGTTGTTGTTGTTTTTTGATTGTCACACGCTTGTATCCACTCCATGCTGTTGAAACATGTTTCCAGTGATAAGGTCTCTTAATTCTGAATAAGGAGTACTCAGTGATTCATTGGACAGAAAAAGTGAGAGGCTGGTGAAGCCTGATATGTTTGAACCTGCTTTCAAGCAGAAATATTCAGGTGTTTCAGACAGAACTCAAATATTTCTCAACGGGATTAACCTGTTTGTGGTGTGGTAGCTGGTATGGTGTTAGACTTTATGTCTCTTTTGTGAGGAAGTAGTGTCTCAAGTGGTTTACACTCTATTATATCAGATTTATTAGAAGATTAAGATTTAAAACGGTTCATTTCCGTTTTTGCTTCCCGAAAGATGTAATACAGTAGAAATTTCACAATCACAATAATCCACAAGTAATCAACTCCACTCCAGTCTATCAGTTAACATCTTGTGAAGGGAAATGATGAATTGTACAAAACAAATTGGATTTAAGTTTTTGTGCTCTATCGGCACGTTTACATTACAGATTTGCACTAAACTTTGGTGATATTTCTTAAATGTTGATGAAAAAGTATTGTGAAATGATGTTGTTTCCATTAAACCTATTTTATGTGACTAAAACATATTATTTTCCTCTTGTGATAAGTAATGACAACATAGTTTGATGGGATAGTGGCCTTATTTAAGAAGGTGGTAAATTTTTTAGAATCAAAAATCAGCAGCATGATATCTGTAGTTCGATTCCTGAACGAATGACTCTAAAGACTCAAATACTTACAAATGTAAATATCTGGAAAATTATCTTACGTTTTATTATCTTATTATACAGCTGCTTCTGTGACACAAATGCCAAAATGTATGCACTAAGATAAAAAATTGTTGAGGTTATATTGTGCAAGAAACTGTGTGTGTCCCCCTGTGTCCACCCTTGCCCATATTTGGTCCTGTGTTTCTTGTCCTAGTTTAGTTGATTAAGTTTACTCGTGCCAGCTGTGTTCACCATTTGCTTTGAGTTCTGCCCTCGTCAGTGTTTGTATTTAAGTTTGTGTGTTTGATTCTCCAGTGTCGGTCCTCATTTGTCAAAGCTATGTTTGAAGTGTCTCCTGTCTTGCTTTGTACATTAAAACTATTAACTCTTAAAACTATTAGTTTTCAAGAGCCATGCCTATATTCCCTGCACCAGGCCACCAAGCTTTGATCCAATCCAGTTCCTGATTTATGGACAGGAGAGTCGATCCCGATTCCAGTTCTTGATTTACGACCAGGAGAGCCGTTCCCCATTCCAGTTCCTGATTTACGGCTGGGAGAGCCGTTCCCGACTCCAGTCCCTGTATTTCAGCCAGGAGAGCTGACCCCTAATCCAGTTCCTGATTTACGGTCCCAATCATCTCACATGTGCTCCCCATATGCTTTGAGTTCTGCCCTCGTCAGTGTTTGTATTTAAGTGTGTGTGTTTGATTCCCCAGTGTCGGTCCTAATGTGTCAAAGCTATGTTTGAAGTGTCTCCTCTCTTGCTTTGTGCATTAAAACTATTAGTTTTCAAGAGCCATGCCTCGTGTTCTATCTTGGTGAGAGCAAGCCTGACAGAAGGACCGACCCAAACAGTTATAGCTGAGGATAAACTGTGGCATCTGCGGCAGAGTTGGCGGACGTTGGAGGAGTATGTGGACATATGGGGATCTAGGCTGATTTGCGGCCGGGAGAGCCGTTCCCGATTCCATTTCCTGCATTTCGGCCAGGAGAGCTGACCCCCAACGACCAGGTAAGGCGATCTCAATCGCCTCACATGTGTTCCCAGTTCCTGATTCTCAGCCGAGAGAGCTGATCCTGAATCCAGTTCCTGAATCACGTCTAGGAGTGCCGATCCCGAATCCAGTTCCTGAATCTCGGCCAGGAGAGCCATTCCTGAATCCAGTTCCATACTCCATCCCGCAGCTGCAGCAGGAGGTCCCTGATCCACCACAGCAGCAGGCAGCTCCCAAGGAGGCCCGGGAGGCACCTAGTGACTCGATCCCTTCAGGCCTTCCTGAAGTGTATCCTGTCTTGCTTTGTGCATTAAAACTATTCGTCTTCAAGGGTCGTGCCTCATGTTCTATCTTGGTGAGAGTGAGCCTGATAGTGTGAAAGTAAGTCTTTAAAATTTGATAACCTGAACTTTGTGTTATCATAATTTGTGTGAAAGTTAAAAGTGTAGTAAAGTGTATGTATAGGTATATCTTTCTAATTTTGCTAAATTGCTTTTTTAATCCAAATATGCTTCATTAAAATTATTAATGTAACTCTTCAGAATGTAAATACTGCCTGAAACATCTGTGGTAAAAAAAAAAGCAATTATTAAAATGTATAAGTGATAGACACAGACAGAAGTATAATTATTTCCTGCGGGGAAGTTCTAACATTCTTCTATAAATTGTTGCATAAATATTGCAGAAAAGCCCAGACAAGTCCACGATTTTGTTGGATTTCAAGCCAAATAGTTTTAGCTTGATCTTAATGTACCTATTTGAGTCTTATGAAAATTTGATGCTAAAGTTAAAATTTAAGACAATCATGGTTAATCCCAAGGATGACGTTAGATCCCTTTGAAAGCTCTGAAGGCTGCCTGTGATCTTCCAGGCTGTCTGTGATCTGAGGCAGCAGCTCAGGAAAACTCATGTGCTTCAGTATGTGTCATCAAAGGTGCAAACATTAAATACCAGCATTGTTCTGTCCCTCCTGCACCACAAGAAAAAGAGAGAGAGAAATAAGAGGGGATACCCTTTTCAGCATCTGAGTCATAGTGGAGAAGTTGATGCAGAGTTTTCCGAGCCGGAACACACCAGCGGAACAGGAACGGGAAGACACCTGGGAATTTCAATACAAACAATAACAAGCATAGCTCAGGAAGAGCTAACGCTAAAAACGCTAAGTGTGTGCGTGTGTGTGTATTAAACATGAATGAAGAGGAGCGTGTGAGTACATGGCAGATGCAAGGAGAATATTGTATGGAGGATGTCTTTGCTTCCGTCTCTCCTCAGATCAAGCAATCATAACTCTACCATTACCTGGAAGCTGAGATCCTATAAAGAATGCATGTCATCCGGCCTAAAATATCAATTAACCAATACTCACTGCACTGTAATCCAACATCATGTCCTGCACCTCTGCTATCTTTCCATCCATTCACCCATCCATCTCTCTCTCTCATGGGTTTTCAGGGCCCTTAAGATTTACTTTCGTGCAAAGTTTAGTTTAAACTCATCTAAACAAGCTAATCAAGTTCTTCAGGATTGTTGGAAAAGTAGAGGCAGGTAAGTTTGATGAAGGCTGGAGCTAAATGCTCAAAGGACAGAGTTAAACTTCTGATTTATCTCTCCATCCATCTTTCTGAGGAACCATTTGATTAGACAGATTGATAAACACTCATGTTAGCTGAGTATACCATCAATCCAGCAGCTGACAGAACCATACACTGATTGTTTGTATTTCATCACCTAATCTCTCCTCGATCTTATTGAGTTATCGGTCACAAGTTTAGATCATTCTGGCCTTCCTTTTCAAAGTAAATAACTATATACCACATCAACACCCTTCATTAAAACTCATCACCTGTGTGCACTTACGCACTCGTTGTTTACAGCAGTAACCTTCATACAGTAATTCTGTCAGCAAAATCATCAACACACCCTTATTACAGCTGTAGGCCTAAACATGCTGTCTACACTGAACAAACATTCACACTGAACACAAATTTTCTTATGCCATCAACGATCATCAAAAGATTGTTTTTTCAGTTAAGTAGTAGTGGCAGCAGTAGCAATAGAAATAGCAGTAATAGTAGTAATAGTAATAGTATTAGTAATAGCAGCTGCAGTAGTAGCAGCAGCAGCAGGAGAGGTAGCAGTAATAGTAGTAGTAGTATGAACAACATTAGAAGTAGTTGTGGTAATAGTGGTAGTAGTAGCAGCAGTAGTACTTAATGTATAATAGTAGCAGCAGCTGTGACAAGTGAAAAATGGAGGAAACAGTTGCAGATGCATTTACAATGTTTATTGACAAAGTCTTCAATCAAGAGTTGAGTGAAGACAAAACAGCATGAAGGCTGTCAGGAAACGCTGGTTGGTAAGTGCGAGAACTGCAGCGGGAATCCTGAAAGGAGACGGAATCCTCTGTGATTCTCTAACGGAGAGAGTGGATACAGGAGCTGGCCAGAGGAGACAGGAACCCAGGAGCAAACACGCACTAGTAGAGCTACGTGCAGCAAAACAGAGGAACTGATGTGGACAGGACAGGTTAGCACACATTAAATAGTGTTGAGTAACAAGCCACAGCTGAAATTAGTTAGCTTTTTACCCACACTCAGCCACACATACTCATTCATACACACAACAGGCATTAAGGAGATTGTGAACCCATGAACTGTGACAGCAGCAGCAATAATAGTAGTAGCAGTAGTACTCAGTGTTGGGCAGTAACACATTACTGTTTTTTAATTACTTTTTAGTAACAGAGTAATTTGATGCATTATAATTTCAAAACAGTAAAACTAGGAGCGTCTGTTTCATGTGTATAAAAGTCTGTAAAAGTTTGTATTCTGTTAATTCGCTGATCATTGTGTGTGAATATTCCATTTTTGTAAGCATTCCTTGTTTCCCTGTGTTTCTCCCTGTTCTTGGATTTACTGTTACTGACCCTGCCTGCCTTGGCAGCCCAGTCGCACGTTTTTTTTTTTTTGTGGTACTGACACGATTCTTACTCGACTTTCGTGAGTCCAGCACGAAAAGATGCATCCAATAGAATCGTAGTTTTACGTTTGTGCTGGAGTTACAAAAATAATGAAATATTCGTGTCCCTGACACGAATCAATAGATTTCGTGCGACTGGGTTGGCCTTGGATATTCGCTCTTGTCTTTGCCCCTTTTGGATTAAGTTCGCCGATCGCCTGCCCTCTGGCCCCGAGTCACTGCATAAGTTGGCCGCCGCTCCCGAGTCACTTCACACACTGCACTGGCCCGATCTGCCAGAGCCTGCCGTTGATCCTGATTCACCGTGGCCCGATCCTCCAAAGCCTGTCAGTGGACAAGATTCCACTTGGGTTCTGCCAGTGACTGCACGGCTTCCAGACATGTCGGTTCCATAGCCGTAGAATCTCTGGAGGTTTCTCTGGTGGCTGCACAACCCTCAGAGGTATCAGTGGTTCCCACAGAAGGTATGGAGGTTCCGCTGTTAATTGCACCGCCACCCGAGGTGTCTACTTCACCCCGTGGACACTCGGGAGGTTCCGCCAGTGGCTGCACAAACCCCTAATCTGTCTGTAACTGCCTTGGACATGTCCCTGAAACCTGGGCCCTCCCTCCCAGGTGGGCCTTTCTGCCGTCTGATTCACCCAGGTGGGTCTCTCCTGCTCCTGTTCCTCCCTGGTTGGCATCTCCGCCGTCTGCCCCGCACTGGTGGCCGTCTCCGATGCCTGATCTTCCCTGGTGGGCATCTCCACCATCGGCATCGCCCTGGAGTGTCTGGAATCCCCTCCTAGGGAAGGGGCAATGTCACAATGCAAGCTGGAAGTGCCATCATGCCCCGCTAGAGGGCACTCCAGTCCGGACTATGTTCATTGTTTGTATGTCTTTCTGTTCTATGTTCAGGACTTGTATTATGAAGTTGTTTCTTGATCCCGTTGTTTCCATACCACCCCGCTTGTGTGTTGCCATGTCTCCAGATTAGTTCATCACCCTCATTACCTCGTAATGAAGTGTATTTAAAGGTCGTTTGATGGTTGCTATGTCGCTGATCATTGTGTGGATTTTCCCCTTTATGAGCCTTCCATGTTTCCTGTGTTTTTCTGTTCCCCATTCTGTATTTATTGTTACTGACCATGCTTGCCTTGGATATTTGCTCCTGTCTCTGCCCGTTTGGATACTGTTTGCTGTTCATCGTTTAAATAAAATAGTCTGCATATGGATCTGCACGCCTCTTATTGTTACAGTAGTAGTAGTACTTTGAGTACTATGGAATGAATTAAAAGTAATTCTGATAATAATAATAATAGGTTTTTTAATTAATTTGTTGATGAATTATCAGTTATTTATATACTGATACTAATAAATATTATTTTGCATGTATTAGTGATTTTCAATTTAATAATAATAATAAATTCATATTATTTTCAATGTTATTATTATTAATTGTCTTTAATTATTATTATATTTACAATATTTTTCATTAAAAAAAGAACAAACTTAAAAACTAAAAATGTATGCTGTCCGTAAGAGAGAAGTTAAGTTGCACTATTTTAATCTAATACACACTTTTCCTTTAGTAGAGAAGAGAGAGACAGAGAGAGATCTGTCTGCACCATTGAGAGAGAGAATGACAAGACTCAGCCAAACCCATGCCTCGGCCTGAGGCGGCATCTTTATCATGTGGTTTAGTTAGGATAGGTGGATTTTCCCCATCTCTAAACATCAATATAACTTCATCCATAACTTTTCAACATCCCTCACTCTCACATTCTGCCGCACACCACAAACATTATCATATGACGACGACTGAGCACATCTTCCCAGACCTGATGTCACCGGGCATGAGTGTATGTGTGCGTTTACTTTTCTGGGTCCTAATTCCTCTACTTTGTTTCGAGTGGGGGTGTTGTATTGGTACGTGACATCACATACACATCACATTTTCCATCATCTCACTAAAGACACCATGACAAGCATCGGCAAGCACACACAAAATGGACCATTATGTACTGATATAAGATCTCTGTGGAAATTGTGAATTTGCCTTTTTTTTGCTGGGTGCACACATGCTGTAGGCTAGCCGGACTACAAAAGGCTCCCTAGGAATTATGCAGGGCTTTAAGCATCTTAGAAGGCTCCACTGATCAAAGAACACCTGCGTCCCTAATAAAGCCACAGAGGAAAGAGACAACAAAAGAGAAAACAGACATTTCTTAGTAGTCATGATATTGTATGGATATTCTGATAAATCTTATAAGACTTACATATTAATGAGCCAAGACCACACATACAGTAGTTTTTTGTATTATAAATTTTATGAAAAGTCACATTAACATGAAGTATTAATGGTAGTTGAATTAATTTTATATAATAAACACATTTCAAATTATAACAACTTCAAATTTTATTTGTTGAAATGTCTATTTGTTCAAAAAGTCAAGCAAAGCTAAATGATAAAATAAATAATTTTTTAGAAAATTAATATATATAGTAATATCGATAATTTAGTAAAATGAATAATGCTTAAATTAAGATGAATAATAATAATGATTATTATCATTATTTTTATTATTTACTTATATTATTTTTATTATTCATCCTAATTTAAGCATTATTCAGTTACTCATTTACTCATTTGATAATATGCACTTCTTTATCATCTTCAATTATTATTATTATTTTTTTTTTTTAAATAACGATTATTTAATTTGTACCAGTCATTCTGTAGATTTTTTAAATCATAAGAATTGTAATATTTCACTTGACATTAGAGTCATTAAATAAAATCTATTGAAAATCACAATTAAAGCTTTTCAAAAAGGACCATTATAGAAAATTCAGCTTTTTTTACCGCTGTAAATTCTGGTAAGTATCTGCCTCTACTACATTTTTTTCAAATACATATTTTTTTTTAAATAACACAAAATAAAATAAAATACATATTAATGTCACAGATATGTCAGGCTCTGCACCCAACCAATCACAATGCTCACCCTCCCCTGATTTCTGATTACTGTCACCTGCAACTCATCACCGCCACAATCTCCTTTAAATCCACACACCACTCCACAGTCAGCGTCCTGTACTTACCTCCTTGTTCTCCTCCGTTCTAGTGTTTCTCCAAAGCTCCAGGATCCCTCTGTGTATATGGTGTGTGGTTGTCTCCCCTTTACAGCATGCCTCCATCGTCTCTGGGTGTCTCCAACACTCCATCGGATCTGTAAAGCAATAGACTGTGTTATTGGACTATATCTCTTCTCATAATATATCCCTGTTCTTGTATACTCACCCTGATCATTGTCTTCATCATCCATGTGCTCCCTGCTGTAAATAAACCATTTATATTCTACTTACCTCCTGTGTAGTGTCCGCTTTATTACAATTGTATATATTTTGAATCATTCAAGGAATATTTAACTGGAAATCAAGGCCAATATTCTAGATAGGATTTTTTTTTTTTAATGTATAACTGCCATTCCGTATTCACAATCATCTAAAAATACAGTAAGTAATAATAAGTGACTGAAACGATCAGATGTCAAGAGCCGCTGCAGTCCTGTGGCGTGTGTGAACGTGCTCTGACCAGCTACCCAAACAGGAATTGGAAGGGAACTGGATGTGTTGGAGACGCTCTCTGTCTGGTCACCTGCTGATGAAAGTCGGATTGTTTTTGTCTGTCTGTTAAAACCCCTTCAGTATTTCTTACTCAATCATTAAGTTCTCTCCTCGTAACTTTCACTTGTTTCACTTATTTCTCCCTGTCTTTCCAAGGCCTCCCTTTTCCTCTCTCTCTCTTGAATAATGTGTTCCCTGGCAGAAATTCAGTGATGCGTGTAGCAGCATGCCTGATATTAATATCTTGGTAACATGGAAGTTCCCCTCCATCAGGTAATACCATCAGAAAGAGCCCAGATTCAGCCAGTGCTGTTACTGACCCTCACAGCTTCCAGCAAACAACTAATTATTGTTTCCAGTGGACGTTCATTTGGGATTCATTGCAGTATTTTTAGATTCAATTAGAGTCTTCTGCTTTTGCAGAATGTGCAAAATTTAGCTTAGCATGTCTGCAAGATGTTCTGGATGGCTAACAATAAAGGTTAAACATTAAACATAAATAAAAAATTCATTAAACTTAATTTATTCTTTCAGATTCCTGCTGTTGTGCAGCCTGCAGAAAAAAACAGCTAAAAGAAGCTAAGGCTGGTTGGCTGGTTTTAGCTGGGAGACCAGCCTGGTCTTAACTGGTTTAAGCTGGTCAGCAAGTTGGTTTTAGAGGGATTTTGGCTACATTTTAAGCTTGCCAGGCTGTTCTGGTTTACGTTGGGAGACTAGTTTTCACTGTTTTTCCCTAAACTTGATCTTACGATCATTTCTCACATATGCGTACCTGCGATTTATAGAATGAACAAAAGAATAGAAATCGCATGTACGCGTCTCTTTCAGATGTGAAATCTATGAACCACAAATGATTTTGAACTTGCACGCAAATAACCTGTTTCAGCTCTCGTCCTTGTAAACAACTCCTAATTAATGTCATTAGCATATAAATCATCACCAATCATCAGAATTTAAAGCAGCGTTCTGCAAGAACAGCTTACATTTTCAAAAACCATTTTCAAAAATACTCCAGCAATAAAAATGCGTACATTTGCTCAGACCCTCGTGACCGCTGAGAACTTTTCCACATCAAAGACTGTTTTTATAAATATGAGCCTTGGTGTGGATTTAAATACACACAAACTCTAAGATCAAATCTGTGTGTACGCACACTTTATAAGTGATGCCCTTGGTCTTATTGTGAACAATTTATTAGTCTTTAAAGTCTTATTTCAAAATGTAACACAACATTTGGCAACACAGACTATTTTATAATGCTAACCACTAGCCAGAAACTTTGTTTTTATGAAGTTTCATTGTTTTCTGTTCCATTTGTAGTACATTTACAGTTTTTTTCAGTCGCTAACAAGCGCTTACCCATAATTCAGATACTTTTTCTAAACTCCTAACATAATTCGCACAGCATCTGTCTTTTGTGGCCACACCATTCACACATTTCA
>JAUMHP010000079.1:9988807-9999682 GCA_032361065.1 Enteromius trimaculatus | reverse complement strand
AAAAGATTATTAAGCTGCATTACAGTTTTTTTTTCAGTCGCTAACAAGTGCTTACCCATACTTCAGATACTTTTTCTAAACTCCTAACATAATTCGCACAGCATCTGTCTTTTGTGGCCACACCATTCACACATTTCATGGGGTTTCCTCCCAATATGCCGTCAGTGAACACATTTCCACAATGCTTACATTTTATTAACAGACAAGTTATACCTCCCAACAAAATTATTGATTGTTTTTGTAGTATTTACGAATGTTAACACACAACATTCCACACTAGCAAAAACAATATTCCAAACCTTAGATACAGTATAAAAACCTCTGCTTCTGCAATGCTATCAGTTCAAAAACAATATCAATATCAAAAATATACCTCAGCTGATAATAAACAAAAAATGTAATAATTGACGTATAGCTGATTTATGTTGGGTAAATTGGGCCAACCACAGCTGATTCCAATCTGACTCAGTGGCAGGGGTTATTTTTTTCTATTAAATTTACACTTATACTGTAAAAGGAGGACTTTGAGGAGTGACAGAAAAAGACAAACATTTTAATGTCTGGGCGAGGAAAAGTAAGAGCAATGGGCCCAGTGAGAGGAGCAAGCTCAAGGAGAGGGCAAGGTAGAGGTGTAAGAATGCATGGTGGTGGCATTCCAAGGGCTGCAAGAACAGTGGTCAGTGATAAAGTTTGTGGCACTATCATTGACCATGTAATCAACCAAGGTCTTTTACTAAGAGAGGCTGGTGAAAGAGTGCACCCTAATTTGAGGCGGTCAACAGTTGCCCCCATTATTAATCAAACCCATTAAAAGATTATTAAGCTGCATTACAGTTTTTTTTTCAGTCGCTAACAAGTGCTTACCCATACTTCAGATACTTTTTCTTAGATAGATTTTTCTTCTCAAAAATACATTTTGTTAAATATATACTAACTCTTCATTTCAAAATAGAAGACATCTTTCTCTGCAAACACTAACTTTACCAAAACACTGGAAATCTGACTCAAAATGAAATTATTCTGTCAAAAAATAACAGTTGTTTTTCCTTCACAAGGTACAGTACATGCTCAATCAAAGACAAAGACTGCATAGACTTTTATGTTTCAGTTTTACAGGTATTTGCATGAAAAAGTTTGATACTAAATTTCTTGGTTGGGAACTGTATGTCCACATGTACAGTAATGTTCACATTCAAGAGCATTCCAGTAAAAAGCAAATCATTTTTTTCCCATTTACTGTACTTTACTGTACTACAGAAGGTACAGTAGAAACACGTTATGATAGAACAGAACATGTTTTACAGTATTGCTTACAGTGAACAAAATATTCATGAAACATGGTTGTGAGGCTGATGCTCTCAATATTGTCAAATATCTCATGGTCTGCCACAATTCTAGTTTGAATTTCATGCAGTTTTATTGCATTATTTGCAACAACCATTTCTACAATGACAAGCTTTTGGTCATTACTGAGAAGCTTTCCTCTTCCCCCAGAGGGTGGAAGACGTTGCATTCTTTAGAGGGACAAAAAATTCAACATATGCATTACCGGTTTGTTGAAAGATGCATATAATGTAGGCAACCATTGACCGCCTCAAATTGGGCTGCACTCTTTCACCAGCCTCTCTTAGTGAAAGACAAATAAAGTCAATAATAGTGGCACGAATTTCATCACTGACTACTGTTCTTGCAGCCCAACATAAATCAGCTATGTGTCAGTTATTTAAATGAATGTTTTGACAATAACATAGTTTCGGGTGGAGCGCTGGACGAATTAAACACAGCTGTTAGCACTCAGCTAATCAATCCTTTGTTACGATCGCCCAATCAAAACTTTCCCAAGTACTATATAAACCACAATTCCCCTTTCATTCACATCTCGCTTTTGCAAAACCCTCCTCCTCTCCTTCTGCCTCCTCTAATCACTTCCCACTTTCCCTCGCTAGGGTTCTAATCGCTAGGGTTCGAGCCCGCCATTCTCCCGGCCCTCTCCCTGGACAGCATGCCAAACCTGCTTATCAAATTACATGAGGAAGCACAAACACTTGAATTGTTTGTTTATTATCAGCTGATATTGTTTTTGAACTCATAGCATTGCAGAAGCAGAGGTTTTTATACTGTATCTAAGGTTTGGAATATTGTTTTTGCTAGTGTGGGATGTTGTGTGTTAACATTCATAAATACTACAAAAACAATTCATAATTTTGTTGGGAGGTATAGCTTCTCTGTTAAGAAAATGTAAGCATTGTGGAAATGTGTTCACTGACGGCATATTTGGTGAAAACCACATGGAATGTGTGAATGGTCTGGCCACAAAAGACAGATGCTGTGCTAATTGTGTTAAGAGTTCAGAAAAAGTATCTGAAGTATGGGTAAGAGCTTGTTAGCGACTGAAAAAAACTGTAATTAGATCAGCCGGAACCGGGAACACTCCCCTTAACACACAATTAACTTGTTACATCGTACAAAAAATATAATCTGGTCTAATATTAGTCTGTCTCTCTCTTATTCTGTTTTTCAGTCTGTATCCGGATCAGATGGTGTACCAGAACAAAGAGATGATCTTCATTGGAGACAAGAACACCTAGATGAGCTCCGTGGACAGATCACTGGAACCAGATGCACACAAACACACTATAAATCCTTTACACAATCTGATGTGCTTAAAATTGAACTGAAAATTAGGTGCTGGGCGTCCCGCCAGAGGTTTCTAATGATTATCGTCGTCTTGACTACAGAGACTGTCTCTGCATTTGATAAATAAATAGTTTTAAATAAATAAATAGATAAATAATTTCCAGTTCAATTTTAAACACATTAGATTGTGTAAGGACTTATAGTGTGTGTGCATCTGGATCCGGCGATCTGTCAACGGAGCTCATCCAGGTGTTCCGATGAAGATCATCTCTTTGTGCTGGTACATCATCTGATCTGGATAATTAAATGTTTTTACATCTTGAAAAAATATGTCTGTGTTCTGTAACCCTCTGTGTTAACTTTTAATTTTAGAATATAAATTAGCCTTTACATCTGATTTTTAAATGCTTTAAAAGGTATAAATAGTCCTCACTTTAGATGAGCTCACAAAAACAGACGTCTGGCAACTAATAAATGCTTTATAACTAACTGACTTAATCATGATTTACAGCAGAAACATGTGTTAATAAAGCATTTATTAACACACTGAGCAACTATAATCATGTGTCTAAATAATATAATTTATTAATGTAAATTTAAATAATTTATTCAATAATTTATATCATTTAGACTTTCTAAACGTTCTTATTAAACACAGACTACTCCCAAATAACTGGTTTGTAAATAATGTAATAATAATAATAAAAAAGATAAACTAATGAAGAAATAAAATACAATTATTAAACATTATATATACAGTCCCTGATAAAAGTCTTGTCACTTTTCTATTTTGTAGAAACACCTGCTATTAACCTAACATTTAATTAATCAATTGGTGTTAGAAATAGCTCATATGAAAAGCTAAAACCCTCCCAAATGATGTTTAATGCATAGAAATGAATTGGTTTCACTGAAAAAAAGATTTAGCATTTAATCAAAGAAAGTTCAAATTTTGGCAAGACAAAAGTTTTGTCGCCTATACAGAAATTGAACAAATTTACTCCAAATACAAAAATATGTTCGCAGATTAAGTAGTGGTGCTATCCAAGTTTCCAAGTTTAATATCTTGTATGACTTCCATGAGCTTGAAGGACTGCATCCATGTGGTTTGGCAAAGATTCATACAATTTATTGACGAAGTCATCAGGAATAGCAAAGAAGCAGTCTTGCATGCCTCCCAAAGATCATAAATATTCTTTGGTTTCGTCTTCCATGCTTCCTCTTTCATCCTAGGCAACACATACTCTATGATGTTCTTGTCTGGTGACTGGGCTGGCCAATCCTTGAGAATATTGATCTTCTTTACCTTGAGGAACTTTGATGTGGAGATGGAAGTATGTGATGGAGCACCATCATGCTGCAGAATTTGGCCTCTTTTGTGGTTGGGAATATAAAAGGTAGCTACGATTTCTTGATATTTCAGACTATTGATGTTGCCTTCCACCCTGCAGATCTCTCACACACCCCATACTTGATGTAACCCCAGACCATGATTTTTCCGCCACCAAACTTCACTGTTTTCTGGGTGAATGCGGCTCCAGTAGGTCTCCTGCAATATTTGCGGTGACTGGTGTAATTCAACAGAAAAATCCACCTTCTGCCACTTTTCCACCGTCCATCCTTTTAGCAGACCGTGTGCCTTGGCAAATGCCACACGGTTTTTCAATTGTCTTTTGTTTAGTGCTGGCTTCTGGGCACTGATTCGACCATGGAGGCCATTTGGAGACAGAATCCAACAAACTGTTCTGGTTGACACAGGGACTTTAGGTGACCAGGTCTCGTGGAGTTCTGCTGCAGTGGAAAATGGGCTGGCCTTGGATTTTTGAGCCAACAAACGGTCTTCTCGAGCAGTTGTCTTGTGGAGTCTGCCTGACCTGGGTTTGTCAAAAACATCTCCAGTCTCTTCACATCTTTTTGTATCCTCTGTACTTGACTCTGAGACACATTGAAGGTGTCTGCCACATCAGCAGTGGATCTGGTCTTCAAACTCTTGATAATCAACACATTAGTCTCAGGGTGAATCTTAGGCATGTTTGCAAAGTTCTAGTTGCAGTTGATGTGAAGGTCTAGTGTACTTGGGTACTTTTTATACACAACTGAGACCTAAATGATTCATTATTAGTCACAAGCGAAGCTCATACGACAAGGCGACAACACTTGACTCAATGGGCTTTTACCAAGCTTTGAATATTAGAATACTTTTTGACCGTTCTGTTTTACACTGAAACATTATTACAAAAGCTGTTGGGAATAAAATGCGCAATTTCTTTTAAAACAATCTAAAATAATCCATCACTTGATTATTAAACTGTTTAATAATGCATAATAATGTTTGAACAATGGTTTATAAAGGATTAAATAAATGCTTACTAATGCTTAACTAATCATTTATACTGTAGCGTGTAGTTATTATAAAGTGTTACCGATTGTTTCTACTCTCGCTTAACATGTCACTATGGTCATACAGTAAATGCATATGTTGAATTTTTTGTTCAACAAAACAAAACTCCAAAAAGTTCCTTTTAAACACCTTGTTAGCAAACACTTTTTTCAAAATAAGTTAGGTTTTAGAAAGAAAACAATAATTACTGATATTTTGTATCACATGAAAATATCTTGAGCTTATGTTCACCACAGAACTTGTTTCACCCATACAAAAGAACGTTGCCTTGATGGAATGATAATTTAAAAATGGGATGAATGAGAACAGCGCCATGTTTTGAACTTTCTCGCCTTCTCATGTCTTTGAGTTCACTGTATGCATTCCTTAAATAGCTCTTTCTTTATGTCACTCTCTCTTTCCCTTTTTCTGTCCCTCCTTCTCACACATTAATCAACAATGACAGTTAGTTGATTGACATATGGAGCAACCCCTGCCTGCCGCAAAGATTCCTACTTATACTGCATATATACTCACAGTGAAGTTCTTTTCATTCTTTGCTAAGAGGTAAAAAAGGCAAGCGACATTATAAGTTAGGAAACAGCCTGACGCTGCTAGGCTAAGCCTACTGAAAATGACAGTGGTGAGGAAACAGCACTTAAGAAAGCATCTAATCATAGGGATATAGATATGTTGGGACAAGCTCTATATCGGTGCTCTAGTCCTGCCACATTCATTTATATAGTTTTTTATATAATTGATTAATTTAAAACTAAGCAGCTTTACAGTATTACACATTTCATTGTTTATTATAAATGGTGTTAATGTTTTTACTTAATGAATGTCTGACCTAGAAAGACTAAAATGAAGAAATTCATCAAATAAGATTTGCAACTACCTGTTAGTTAAATTATTATTCTTAGCCAGAGTGAACTTATCCAGAAAGTTTGCTTTAGCAAGTTGTTTTGCACTTCCAAAATGAACTCCAATGAACCTGATTTTGAGCAAATTACAGCTCTTTCTTTTAAATCATTGAGGTCTGAATATACTTCTATCATGACAACTGACAGAAGATTTTAGCATGGTCATGGCAATGTTAATGTATTTGGTCTTAGTGGAATAGATCTGCTACACAGCTGAATTGTTGCAGCTGTTGGTTATTGCTGTTGTTGTAGATTATTGCTGCTGCTGCAAAGCAAGTACATGAACTTGCAACAGCCAATACTGCTGCTGCACAAATATCATATAATAACCCACAGCAGATCTATGCAGGTGGAACTGGGGAGGTGGAGGGTTTCAGACAAACTTGTTTATACAGAATTTAAAGAGACATCCAAAAATCAAGTTAAAGCTGTTGAAGGTGTCTCCCACATCAGCAGTGGATCTGGTCTTCAACCTTATTGATTCATTTTTAGTCACAAGTGAAGCTCATATGACAAGGCGACAACTACTTATGTAGTTGAATGCTGTTTTAATTAAGGACCTATCAGCCTGTGCCACTGAGAATTTTATTTTTACTTGCCATTTAGCAAAAATAAAAAGCAAAGTGTAGGCTATAAACATCACATGACTTCAACATCACCACCATTAAGCTATTTAACTCTTTATTTAAAATTCCTTCATTTAAATCCCTGAAAGTTTAAGTTTAAAGGTGTTTAAAGGTCCTAAGCCAAAATCCAGCAAGTGGCAAGCTGTTTTGGGCTTGAAATTAACTCCAAACAAGCTGTAACGAACTGGACAGACGCAAGATGGCAAAATGACAACAAAAGGTATTTATTTTCACAGGACAAGCAACAGAGGTAAGCAAACGTAAATTCATCCAATTACTGGGAATGATAAAGGAACTGAAAGAGTCTTTTGGCTTTATCCTCAGGTATAGGATCCGATGCACACAACCACACACCACAGATGACGATGGAGACCCTGATGACGATGGAGACACACACTGGAGACGAGAAGGAGCAATGGAGACACACTGGAGCTGAGGAGACACTGGGAACTCACAGGTTCTTCTGGAACGAAACAGGTAAGGTTAACAGGTAAGTAAAGAGCAGGTTTTTGTCCACTTTCGATGGTCGAGCTTGGACGTTGACTGAGGTGTGGTGTGTGCTTATGAAGGGTGCTTGATGAGTGCTGGGAATGCGAGGCAGGTGAGCAGACCAGGTGACTGTGATTAGTATTCAGGGGAGAGTGATCTTTGTGTGACAGTGGGGGTGGAGCCTGGTGTAGAGCCTGGTGTGGATGTTACTGGTCTGATGCCTATGCACTGCCCTCTGTAGATGGTGATGAGCCTCGTCCCAGACCCTCTCGCTCTCCCGGAACCAGTAGTCTACAGCAGGAACATCGGATGGTTCACCTGACCATGGGAAGAGAGGGGGCTGGAAACCGAGTATGCACTGGAAGGGAGTGAGTCCGATGGAGGCTTGACGGAGTGAGTTTTGTGCATACTCGGCCCAGCCCAGGTACTGGTTCCAGGAGTCTTGGTGGTCATGGCAGAAGGTACAGAGGAACCGCCCCACCTCCTAGATCTTCCTTTCAGTCTGTCCGTTGGCTTGTGGATGGTAGCCGGAGGACAGACTGACGGTCACACCTAGGAGTCTAAAGAAGGAATGCCATACTCGGGATATAAACTGTGGTCCTCTGTCCGATACGATGTCTTCTGGTAGACCGTAGACTCTGAACACTTGGTGAAATAGTTGTAGTGCAGTTTCCAAGGCCGTAGGTAAACCTTTTAGGGGCAGAAGACGGCAAAATTTAGAGAATCGATCCACAATAACCAGAATGCAGGTGTTACCTTCTGAGGCAGGTAAGTCAGTGATGAAGTCTACTCCTAGGTGTGACCAGGGGCAGTTAGGTATCGGGAGGGGTAGGAGCTTTCCTGCAGGCAGTTGTCTGGGTGTTCTTGACATAGCTCACTCCCGACACCCTCTCACGTACCTTCTAACATCTGTATCCATGTGGGGCCACCAGAATTGATCTTGCAGTAGCGAGAGGGTTCTGTTGGCCCCTGGATGTCCAGTGCCCAGTGACGTGTGAGTAGTGTGAATGAGTTGAAGACGTTCTGCTGCAGGTACAAATCGGCGGTCAGGAGGGCAACCTGGCGGAGGAACTGGAGCTGGATCGGCTGCGGCTGGAGGGATGGGATGGGTCACCCATTGGATGGGACTGACGAACATCTCCTGAGGTAGGATGGGTTCTATGAGTTCTGGTTCTTGATCAGGTGTATGGAGTCGGGAGAGTGCATCCGCACGTACATTCTTGGAACCGGGTCTGTATGAAATGGAAACGAGTGAAGAATAGAGCCCATCTGGCTTGACGGGGATTCAACCTTTTGGCATCACGGAGGTATTTAAGGTTCTTATGGTCTGTGAGTACCTGGATTGGATGTCTCCACTCCTCCAGGGCAAGTTTGATGGCGAGAAGTTCACGGTTTCCGATGTGGTAATTCTTCTCTGCCGGGTTGAATTTCCTGGAGAAATAGGCACACGGCTTGAGTTGTGGTGGATTCCCCTGCTGCTGGGAAAGGACGGCTCCGACTCCAGTCATGAATGGCTTCTGGGGATCTGGTAGGGTTAGAATAGGTGCAGTAGTGAAGGCTTCCTTAAGTTTTTGAAATGCTAGAGTGGCTTCGGGGTTCCAGGGGAGGTTCTTAGGTTGGCCTTTTAGGAGACTGGTAAGTGGGCTGGCTAAAATACTAAAATTATCTATGAACCTGCGATAGAAATTGGAAAAGCCTAGAAATCTCTGAAGCTCTTTGACAGTAGTGGGAATAGGCCAGTTGGTAATAGCCTCGATTTTAGAGTCATCCATGCTGATGCCTGTGGGAGCTATATTATACCCTAGAAACTGGGTCTGTTTCTGGTGAAAGGTACACTTTTCAGCCTTTAGATAAAATTTGTGTTCTCTGAGCTTATCTAGGACCTTTCTGACGTGGTGTCTGTGCAGTTCAAGAGTGGGTGAGTAGATTAAAATATCATCAATGTAGACCACCAAGAATCTGTCCAGGAACTCCCTGAAGATTTCGTGCATGCAATCCTGGAATATACTTGGAGCGTTGCCAAGCCCATACAGCATGACCAAATATTCGTAGTGGCCTGTGGGTGTTACAAAAGCTGTCTTCCATTCATCTCCAGATTTTATACGAATTAAATTATAAGCACTTCTGAGGTCTAATTTTGTAAACCACTTCGTGCCTCTTAATTTCTCCAGTGCTGCAGGAACCAACGGTAGGGGATATTTGAATGGAACTGTTAACTTATTAAGTGCACTATAGTCAATACACGGCCGGAGGCCACCATCCTTCTTAGCCACGAAGAAGAAGCTGGAAGCAGCAGGGGATGTGGAAGGACGGATGTAGCCATGTGCCAAAGCCTCCTTAATATTATCCTCCATGGCCTGAGTTTCGGGAATGGACAGGGGATAAATCCTTCCTTTGGGCACTGGAGCATCCGGGAACAGATCAATAGCGCAGTCCCATGGGCGATGTGGTGGCAGACTGGCGGCTCTCCTGGGGCAGAAGACATCTTGGTAATCCTGGTAGTCTGTGGGGATATCAACTGACTGTTTGTCAACAGGACTTTCAACCGAAGTTGTACATACGGTAAGTTGCTGGCAGGACTTAAGAGGTAAGTCAGGTTCTGCATGGTTCTGCATGGCATACCCCACTTGAGAACTTCTCCTGTTCCCCAGGAGAGAATGGGTTCGTGTTTGGCCAACCACGGACGCCCCAAAACGATGTCCATTTGAGAGCCCTCCAGTACTAAAAAGGATATTTCCTCGTAGTGAAGAATTCCCATTCGCATACCCACCGGTCCTGCACGGCGTCTCACATTGCGATCTGTAATGGGTCTCCCGGTGATCGTCTGAACCTGGTAGATCTTTTCGGTGGGTGATGTCTTTAGCTTCAGACGCTGTGCCAGGTGACCGGCGATGAAATTACCAGCAGATCCAGAGTCAATGAGAGCTGCCACAGAAAAAGAGACACCATTGGCAGACAATAGCACTTCAGAGGCATGTTTTCCGACATGGAAAGTAGGGTACTCACCACCGGTCTCGGCGGACGCGTGGGACATTCCTTTATCAGGTGATTGTTGGCTCCACAATATAAACAAAGTCCATTTATGAGACGACTTTGCTGTTTTCGGGGAGTTAACCGTCGACGACTTAAATCCATGGGTTCAGATGGAAGTACTGGAGGGCTCAACGACTCTGGCGGACGAGGGAAATTTGTTGCAGTGCTAGAGGCTGTTGCGTTGTATGAACTCACTCGGGCTGAGCAGCGAAGTGCCAGCTGTATGAAACGTTCCAATCCGATTGAATCATCGTGCGCAGCCAGCATCATCCGGAAATTCGGTTCCAATCCCTGTCGAAATGTAGTGAGTAAGGCAGACTCATTCCATCCACTGGCAGCTGCTAGAGTGCGGAAGCGGATCGCATAGCCTAAATCACATAGCCTATTTTAGCACTGCCAGAGTTATATACATGTGGGTAAGTAGCGAAAGTTATTGAACACTGCAACAAAAATCCCTTGCAGTCCTCCGCCACGCAAGAGAAGGGCGTCGATCGCACCATGGGACACACGATGGCAGCGGGAGAAGTAGTGATGTTTACTTCCAGGATGTGTTGCGGTGGCGTGGGTGACGGTGGTGGTTGTGGCTGGTGAGTGGAGGATAATATCGAGCTCCGGACGGCTTCCACCAATTCCAGGAACGGATCTTCCGAACTCATCCTGTTTCAGTTCTGGTCCAAGCTTCTGTAACGAACTGGACAGACGCAAGATGCCAAAATGACAACAAAAGGTATTTATTTTCACAGGACAAGCAACAGAGGTAAGCAAACGTAAATTCATCCAATTACTG
>JAUMHP010000079.1:9923474-9940998 GCA_032361065.1 Enteromius trimaculatus | reverse complement strand
AAAAGACTCGAAGGCGATTGGTCTCTCATGCGAGATCCCATATGTAACGTCGAAGTGAACTCGACTGAAGGGGAACTAAGGAGGGGTGGGGGTGGTGTCTTAGCAAAGGGTCAATTGATTATTAAAAATAATTTTCCAAATTACCGCTGAACGACGACCAGAATGATAAAAGCTACAATGGAGACAGCTGACGCGAGAGTCGCAATAAGGAAGTACAGGAGAAATGTAACTAGATGTGGCGCAAGAGGCTCTGAAAGAAAAACAGTACATTAATAAGGTTTAAAACAAGGGTGACTAGTCCTGCTACTGGAAGGCCAACATCCTGAAAGTTTCTAAAGACCTTGATTAGCTGGTTGAGGTGTGTTTAATTAGGGCTGGAGCTAAACTCTGCAGGATAGTGGCCCTCTGGGAACAGGTTTGAACACTCTTTATGTATACAATGTACAATGTTATCATGTATTGTACAACAAAGACATGAAGTGCTCTTTTCCAAAATGTGATAAACTTTAAAATGTTGTTTCTCATGTCATTTTGCTGTGTACTGAACTATTAACTGCTCCATTAATGTTTCACGCCAAACCGCTATATTTCCAAGTGCCTAACCTGTTTTTAGCCTAAATGACAGTGTCCTCTCGAACAGAATTTGTTCCGGTGCAATCCAAGTCCTGTCCATTATCCCTTACTTGTAAGGATTGTTATTTATAATGATCGTTTATATTTGTAAATTAATAATTTACTCATGTAAGATTCTGTTTGTATTCTGTTCTAGAACCTCGGTAAAGTAAATGCTTTACTGAGAATGAAGTCTGGAGTGAATTCTTCAAGTTAGATGTCATTACACAGTTCTGACCGACTGTCCTCAAGGGTTCAAACTCACCCAAATCAGTTTTCACATTTGAAACCTCAAAAACACCTCCATTTATATTGGGTGAGGCCGAGCCTGGGACCAGTTTTAGGCTTCTCAAAAAGAATTATCGTCATCTCCTCATAACACTCATAGACCTGCCTACAGTATAATAAAAGTGTATTATTATTATTATTATTATTATTTTATTTTGTTAAGTGGTAATTTAAAGATATATTTATCATGTCTTTTTCACAGTTTTGGTTTGTTTTAGTGAACCGCTCCTGTTCAAAATGAGAACGCTTTATGATTGTTTCTTTATATTATTATATCATAACGTTTTGTTGATATTGTGAGTAGAAACCAATAAAAGTAGGCCCCTAAATTGAATATTAACAAAATATATGGGTCTCATTAAAAATTTCATTTCTCTGAAAACTATTAAAATGGATTTATCGCTTTTTGGAAAAGAGCTCTTCATATACAGACATGTAGATAGTGGAGTCATCTCAGACCAGATCGTGTGGTCCAATGGACAGGGTCGCTCCACTCTGAGGGATATCCAGAGTAACGCCATCCTGAACGTCTTGATGCACTCACATTACAGCGAATCTGAGCACGATACTCTGAGGAACCCTTGAGAGAATGCTCTGATATAGCAAACACCATCTCTCCGTCAGAGAGGAAGATGCTCTTTACATCCTCCTACAGACAAAGATGAAGTTAACATACATGCATGAGAGAGTGAAAGTGGGTGTTTGTACAGCTATGGCACTTTTGGCCTTGTGGACTTTTGAAAGATACAGTAAACTCTTCTAAAACTCTTTTTGAGAAAACATATTTATTTGTCTACTAACAATGTACAAAAGTGGGTATATAATTGTGCTGACAAACGATTCATTGTAATCAATCGCATCCAAAACATCAAAGTTTTTGTTTACATAATAAATATACACAGTACACATATCTTTTTATGTATATATAAACAAACACACACAAATGTATATATTTTTAAGAAAAATGTTACATTTCAATATTAAATATATTTATATATGATAGAAATAATATAAATATATAAAATATATTAATATTTTCAAAATATATGCTGTTTGTGAGTGTACAAACACACACACACTATAAGTCCTTTACACAATCTGACATGTGTTTATAATTGAACTGGAAATTAGGTGCTGGGCATCTGGCCAGAGGAGAACTGGCCCAAACTAAGCCTGGTTCTCCCAAGGTTTTTTCCCCATTCTCTCATGGATGGGGTTTTGGTTCCTTGCCAATGTCGCCTCTAGCTTACATAGTTGGGGACACGTGATTTCTAGTGATTATCGTCGTCTTGACTACAGAGACCGTCTCTGCATTTAATAAATAAATAATTAAATTCTCGTCATTATACATTAGCATCACTCTGTTCTTCTATTTGATAATGTTCAGTGCTTTGCTATAATCTGTATTGTTAAAAGAGCTATATAAATAAAAGGGATTGATTGAGTGTATTTATATATACATAATAAATATACACAAACATATATTATGTAAACAAAATCTTTTGTTTTTAATGTGATTAATTGTTTGACAGCACTAGTAACTTCATATAATGTACATAAAAAAAACAGTTATAAATACAATTTCTTATAAACAACAACCAAAAACTTCTGGGATTTTCTGGCCAGTTTAAAAGACTAAAAAAAAAAGAAAACTTACATACTCACAGGAGTTAGTAGGCTCCAGTACTTGAGTTCAGTAGTGAGAGGTACAGTACGGTACTTTGTTAAAGTCCAGTTCAATATCCAGTCTTCTCCTCTTAGTTCAATGCTCAGACCCGTGGGACATGCAGGCTGGACTAGACCACAAAAAAAACACTGATACAGACCAGATCAAAAACACAGCTCTGAGAATCTGTAGAGGTTTTGATTAAAGGACTTTCTGGAATACTTGATTCTTATTAGCCTGGCAAGTATTTTTAAAGGGAGTACAAACTGTGTTCATAAGAGCGGATAACTTTGGTCACCGGAGTTGGCGAGAGTTGCACCTGCAGCACTCCAGGCTCAAAGACACTGAAGACACCAACCATTCTCAACAAATCTCCTTTATTTGTGACCTCCACCTTCTCAATACGGCACCACACATTCCTAAAAGACAAAGATCACATCTGTCAAAACTAAAGATATCGATCACACCATCTAATATGCTCTCAAACACTCACAGTGCAGTGGAGTGCATCCGGTACTCCAGCGTGTAGCTGATGTACTGGGCCAGATCTGCTCTGAGATCCCAGATACAGCTCAAATTATTCCCATCACTGAGCACACAGTTGAAGTTAGAAGGACCAGGAAGAGAATCTGAAAAAAATAATGGTCAATACTACTCCAGGACACCAGGGGGCTTCACTTAATAGACTTCTGCTGTTATTTTTTTTAAACGTACACTCAGATATCACTTCTGGCCCATCAGTCAACACCTGAGTTTTATTCTTGCCATCTTCCACGTGTTTCTGTGTTGGTTTGGTGTGAATTTTCCCGCCTTTTTTGTCCTTGATTATTTCACGGTCAAATTTTGACTACAAAGGTACAACAAACAATTCAGTTTTATCAGACGTTTTCAATGTTTTGTTAAGAATTGATAGCTAACAACCAGAAGCAAAGCGATAAGATTACAGCAGCACTAGATGTGACAAGGTGATGAAACATAATCACTCAAATATTGCAGCTATTCAGAAGCACAGCTTCCCGACAAAATTATTGCGTTGTCGTTCCTGCTTCGACGTCACAGAAATAGAAACCATTTCTAAAACAGAAACTTTGTGTCACTGTTGCTGATGTTTTGGAAAATATACCTTTTACCATGTGCCGTGACTTCACGTTGTGTGTAGTTATGGGTGACCCTTCATGTAATCGTTTTTCTAAAAATTATGTTTTCATACAATCCACATACGAAATTATCAACTTGTAAAAACCAAGTGTGCAGCACATGTCTTAAAAAGTAAAGCTAAAGCATTGTGATCGCCATCTGGTGGCTGGCTGAAGTATAACGAATATGTAAATGAATAACTTACGTACTTATGTTACGTTACGTAACCTAACTAAAATGTTCAAAATACGTTTCAGATAAATTTTGCACAAAGATAGTTAACATCATTTTAGGTAGATTTGTTTATCAAACTGATAAACAAGTGTTTGTTTTTCTAATAAAATTGTGTTTAGTTAGTTATGGTGTGTTATATATTTGTCTTCACTTTTCTGTAGTGGAAAGATGTGAAGATGCATTGTCCATGTCTTTTAATGTGTAAGTCTATGAGGAAGTCAAAGACATTCTTGTGTCAGTTCAGCTTGACCTTTGACTGAAAGTGTGGTTGTTTTGACACTCACTGAGAGCTCTTGGTCATGCTGTCTGAAGGGGTCAGAGGTCAGAGGTGAGGGAGGTGATGTTTCATCTAGCTGGTAAAAATTCCAGTCTGGATCTGCATCTTCTATAGGAAAGTCAAGAGTAGACTTAAATAGCCAATGCTCAGGTATCTCTATGGTAGAATCTATTGTAAAACTGTACCAGATTTCGTGAGTCTGAAGGTCCTGGAAAGACCGGAAGAGTGTGGCGTGTGGAAGAAGAACAAGTCATCAAAGCCGATAGCAAACAGAGATGTGTTATACTGACAATAAACTCTCTCCCTCTCAGTGGAATTCTGGGAAGGGTTAGGAGTCTGAACACAGGGTGATACTCTAGGATAAAGCAGATTTATTATTTTTTTTAAACCAAGCAATCATAAGATATGTTTTAGTCTTATGGCTTATTGCACGTGCTATGTATTGATCATGGATTCAGAGTGAATTTAAAGAATTTTTTTAAACCAATTTTTATTTTACTTTGTTATAATTCTAATTACATTCATATAATATACTATTAACTTCTACATTTGTAGAATATTATGCTGTTTTAAATATTAATAAATAAATGTTATATAAAACAAATAGTAAATAAATAAATTGTATTATTAAAAATACATTACAAAAATTACATTTAAAGGATATTATATTACATTAAAGTTTAGTTTAGTTATATTACATGCAACTCACATTGAATTGAATTACTTCAGCTGTATTTCCACATACACTGGGTACGGAAAGTATTCAGACCCCCTTTAAGTTTTCTCTCTTTGTTATATTGCATCCATTTGCTAAAATCATTTAAGTTCTTTTTTTTTCTCATTAATGTAAACACAGCCCCCCATATTGACAGAAAAACACAGCATTATTGACATTTTTGCAGATTTTGCAGATGACTATTTAAATAGTCTTGTGTCCAGTGATGTAAATGAAGATGTGTCTCTCACCGGTGGTCGTCTGGGTCCATGTGGAGGAGAGAGAGATGAAGAAGAGGATGGTCTCTCCAGCTGCAGCTGATATGAGAGCAGTAGTCATTACGGCACTCCAAAGACTCCAGAGCAGAGGATTCTGGGAAGAGAAGATAAATGAAACACCCAATGATACTGAAACACAAGCAGATCACAGTAAAACATCCCTAACCTGGAGCAAACATGCCAAGATGAGGACACACTGAGAGAACTGAAGTCCATAAGACAGTCAGAGTCAAGAAGAGAGAGACGTTTGGACTCATGGAAGACACTGACACTCAGCAGCTGAAGAAAAAGGTTCTGATTTTCTCTAAAAATTGAAGATGGAGGCGAGTTGATCTTGTTCTTCTCTGCTGTGATGAAGCTGCCCAAGCTGACATCCTCAAGTGTTATGAACTTGTGTCTGTGCCAGCCTGACCGCAAGCGAGTTTACTTTACTTAAAAGGTTCAGAAAAGCTTTGTTTGCAGATTTTGACATGACATATGATTCCTTCCCCTAAATTGGAAAATAAAACTGCATTTAAAAAGTTATTATAATATGCTATTAATAAATAAATGTAATGTAGTAAAATGAATATTTATTAAATGATGAATGCTTGTTAAAAAACACATATTGCATTAAGAATAAAATGGTGTATTATGTTAATGCACATTTTGCATATTTTATTAGTTTCAAAATCTGAAATGTTTCAAACCATTGAAATAAATGAATAGAAAAGATTATTATATCGTTTACATTTTTAAATATTTGATTTGTTAATCAATTATCATGTTAAATTTAAATGACATAATTATTATATATTAAAATGATCATTTATTAATATTACATTACTATTTGAATATACATTTATTTTCTATTCTTTTTAATTGAAAAAAATATTAATGCTGTATTATTAAATACATTAAATTCAAGTAGTTAGTAAATTAATTGCTTAAATAATTTAAATGTAATTATTAAATTATTATTTTTAATGTTATCGTATTATTAACTTATGAATTGTATAACACATTTATAAATCTTACTTTACTTTTTATGCATCATTTAATTCATTTTTTTATAAAATTCTATTTAAAATAATTTTAAAGCATTATTCTTACTTTTTATAGGCAAAAAAATATTATGTTTTTATCATTAATTAGTTAAGTGTTTTAAATATGACAATTATTACATCAGAATATTAAATGTTTTAATATGCATTGCCTAATTTACTACCAGATGAAAAGAAACAATATAGAAAAGATTGGAAGTGTCACGCATGCAGTATTATTTAATTCGTACAACTAGAGTTTTTCTGAAATCACAAACTCTATGAGCGATGTGTTAGAGAAGCAAACACGGCTAATGATCAGCAGTTAACTCAGGTTGAGAACATTCCTCACACTGATAGATCAGCCTCCTTCTACACATTCATCAAACTCACACTTGCCTAAAGAGTAATCTGCTATATTAGCCCCAAACCCTGCTTACATTAACATATATAATTTAAACATACTGTATAGAATGTCACATAAGTCAGAATGTGCCACACATCAAAGCACCCATGATTTTCTGAAGACTTTTTCTTGCAATGAAAGGAACTGAAAGAAGAAGTTGGCACCAAACAAGAAAAATGAAATGTCAAACCAGCAATACACAAACACAGGAAAGGAAAATCTGTATTTATTCAGCAACAGATTCCACTGCGAAATACTGGTTGTGTTAAACAACTAATCACCCAGAAATTACAGTTTTGTCACTTTTACTTATTCTTAAATCCATCTTCTGCTAATCAACAACAATAAACAGAAACTGAGGGATTAAAGGTTCAAAAAAGACAAAAGATTACTTGTATGTGCATATGAATTTAAGACAGGGTTACTGTAGCTAAATACAACTAAAATTTAGCGCTGTCAAATGAGTAATCGCGATAAATCAAATACAAAATTAACATTTTGTCAAGATAATATATCTGTGTGTACTGTGTATATTTATAAAGTATATATAAATACACACATACTACATATATTAACTTTTTCATTACATTTATGTTACATATAAATAAATATAATATATTAACATAATATTTTTCTTAAAAATATCCATGCATGTGTTTGCATTTCTATATGCTGAATAAATATGTACAGCACTCACACACACACACACATATATATATATATGTATATATATATATATTAAACAAAAACTTTTATTTTAGATGTGATTAATCATTTGACAGCACTACTACAATTAAAATACTAACAACTTTCTTTGTTGTTAAAATTTAATTACAATAATACAGTTACAATAAAACGATTAAACAAAATAAAACATTCTTTTTAATTTCAGTTTCCAGAGCTACATTTATTACATTTGTTTAGTATAACAAATACAACTAAAGCTAAATAAACTAAAAATAAAACAAAAATAATAAAATAAATCACAGATTACAAGAAAACACTAATATTTTTATTTATTTGTCGAGGCTACATTTCTTATTTTGTTAGATTAAATTGAAATACTAAAACAACTAAAATTAAATAAACAAACCATTAGATAAAATAACAGAAAAAGACTAAAATAATTACCGAAAATCTCTATGAACTATAAATAAACTATAATAATAACACTGGTCTGAGTTAATTTGTACAATTAAGCTGAATCATCCAGACCGGATCAACTGATTCTACTTCAAAAGCCATTAACCGATTCAAGGAGGAGTAAATACGACACAATTGGTCATATTCCTGGGTAAACCATCCCTATCAGCAATCAAAATTGGTTTCAATTTGAAAATGCATAAACTAAGAAACGTTGTGCAATGACTTATAAATGATGAGGAACGTTGTCTGCTAGTTTCAATATTCGTTGTTGTAAACTGTCAGATCTTTGGCATGCGTGACCAGCAGCTCCCAGGGAAACTGATTCACTGGCCGCTTCACCTTTGACCCCGTCTGTTTGCTCTCTTGCACCATGAGAGTGACGTCTTCATCGTCTAATATCCGTATCAGATCATCCTCAGGGTCCCGGTAGTTCAAAGCAATATCTTCCTCTTTAAAGAGGTCCCTGAGGGAGTAAACAGAGAGAAGCTAATTGCGTAGTATTTAGAGGTCACAGCAAGTGCAAATATAATTAGTATAATGCAATTTCGGGCATCCATATTGTGCCTGCAGTCATGTGACCTTTATGTAAATGAGCCAATAGCCGAATGTATATTCAACATAATGCAAATGAGGTTTATTATTAAGCATTAATCCAGTGATTCTTGACACATGGCCCTCGAGACGACGTTTTGTGGCGTTTTGTGTTGTTGTTTGTTGAAAAAAATTACTAGGGGGAAACAGGGAATCCAAGATTTGGTTAATAATTTTTTATGCAAATAAGCATCTCTTGTTTCGAAGCTACTAATATCTGTTTTCTATACTGCAATAAGTTGTTTGTAATTTTACAGTGTAATTAATTTTGATAATAATAAAAATCCAAAGAGTTTCTGCAAATAAAATTGTATATATTTTAACATTTTTGAATATTAATTATATAAAGAATAGTTCTGTCAGACAATTAATCACATCCAAAATAAAGGTTTGTTTTACATCATATGTGTGTGTGTCCTGTGTACATTTATAATGTATATACAAATACATACACATACAGTAAATATTTGAAAGGATGAATGTTACGTGTATGTGTGTGTGTATAGTATACACAATAATATACACAGTACACAAACAAATATAATGTAAACAAAAACTTTGTTTTGAATGCCATTAATCATCATTGTTGGTAATTACAGTTTTAATTATTATAACAATTAATTATATTATAACAATTTTATTCAATTTAATCATTTTAGACCTGAATTTAATAAATTATTATTAACAAATTATTAATAAATGACTATTTTTTAAATTAATATAAAATACAATATGTGTTTTCTATAGCTGGTCAGAGTGAAAATTTGACATTAAAAAAGAATATCTTTAACTCCTGGGTGTTTCTCTATTCTTTTTCTCTCTTCTACCACATCTTTTCCCCTCTTTTACTTGAGTTAAGGCAGGAAACATTCCGTGTATATTAAATACACAAATATACAATTAATGAGGCTTTCTTTTATCTCTCGATTTTGAGGAACATTGTTAGCATAAAATGTCAAACAGAACAACCTGATTAGAAAACTGAACAGTACCTCATTCGGGAAAGCAGATCTTTATAAGATGGTTGAATAGAGAGATCTTCCTCAACACAAATGTCCCTACAACAGACAATAAATACAGCAATGCATTAGCTGAGAAAAAGTACATGGTGGTTGTGATGTGGTGGCTAGGATCTCATGTTTATAGGCATGATAGATTAAAAGGGTAATGTTTTAAGATGTATGTGTGTGTGTGTGTGTGTGTGTGAGACCTTGTGTCGATGCCCTCTGGCTGCAGCAGATAGCAGCGCAGGCAGCTGTATGAATGTTTTCTGCCCTCTTCGTCAGAGTCACTCTCAGGAAGAGGTTTAATAATGTTTACAAATGACTCTGGAAAAATTCCAGTTTTGTCTCTCACTGTGCCCTACAGAAAATAGACACAAGACATGAGCAGATGAAGACCTGTTAACCAATCAGTCAATCAGTCAATCTATCAATCTATCTATCTATCTATCTATCTATCTATCTATCTATCTATCTATCTATCTATCTATCTATCTATCTATCTATCTATGTAGTATCTGCAGGGGAGATGAACTGATTTGACAGGATGAGGGACACAATAATGCAGGATTATTAATGTCCCCTGAAGTGGGAGGAATAATGATTGCCACACACCTGATCTTCAGACACATTAGGGGCATTCAAGTGAAAAAAAAAAGGAGTTTCAGAGGCAATGAAGTAGTGAATTACGGCTTGATCTTTCTCTTTCACCCGCTCTTATCTTGATAATGTTTTTTTGAGGGTCCATTGCATGTCTATTTAATATCCAATTTTCCCTCTCTCTCTTTCTGTCCTTGGAATTCAATTCAGGTCAAATCGTTCTCCTTTATTGCCGTGACCTGAAAAGATTGCAGGTATCTAACTCATAAAAACCATGCGAGTGAGTGTGTGTCCATGTCAGGTCTTCTCACTCTCAGTGTCCCACTCCTTTGCGCACACACATACACACACATACCAATACATAAATGTATTTCATTGAATTTCTTCACTTTCAGACCACTGGACAGAAATCACATCGTGTCAACACCCGCCGTGGGCCTTCGTGATGCTTTGTTTTGATGACAGTGCAGGTCCACTGCTATGGCGGCAAATCTATGGCAATAATACGCGAGCGAACCACTGATGCTGGCGCGTACGCGTATGTGATTTACCGTGTCCGCCAGCATCAGTGGTGCGCACTGATCTACACGCGAAGAAACGGGAGCCGAGCGTTCGTTTCAAAACCGTGTGCGCGTGATATGTCATCTGTGCGTAATTCAAGCACTCGCGCATGCATGAAATGTCATCTGCGCGCAATTTAATTCAGTTCAGCACGCATCCAAACTTTAGCTCTGGTCGCATCGCGGGGAAACGAAAACAACTGTTTTGTTTTGTTACAATGAAGAAAGGCACAAACACGAACCATGTCTCAGAAACAGCAAGCCAGCCAACGTAAACAAGTGACACAAGTGCTTCCAATGCATAAATACTGCAATAGCTCATGCAAAGCACGGTGATTGGACTAGACGAGTCCTTTGTCACGTATAATGTTACACGGCTCCTTATTAATGCATTAATAGGGCCCTCAAGCCGATGATGTACTGTAGATAGGTACTGTACAAGCCACGTAGCCAATGAGCGCCAAAAAAAACCCCACATCTACGTCATGGGCTAGAACGTAACTTTTAAAACCGGATGCACGAAATGGTTGCAAAAAGCGCAAAAATGACCAATTTCTACTTTGTAACATTTTTAGTGACATATATTACTGTTTTAGGGTTTTGTGGGCCTTTAAGAAAAGGCCAATGAATATTGGCATGCATTTAGTCACAGCAAGGTGCACCTCATCACTACGTGAGTAGTGCAGCTTTTCGCTTCGGAGCCTCGCTACAGTGAATGCCATTGTTCCAGTCTGTACAGAGAAAAGAACGGAGAAATCCGGAGAAAAAAAAAAAAGAATTCATGCCGAGTTCATGCTCTCTCTCGTTGTCAGCAAGGACCAACCACTGTTCGCTCTGACATGGATGCTGCTGTACTGCGTGTGGAGGTTGCAGTCCTACTGGCGAAGGTACATGGTACATCAGTACATGGTTCTCCCATTTGGCCTCTCCCTGTCTCTCCAAGTCTTTGCAAAGGTCGCGGAGGGATCCCTGTCTCCGTTATGGCAGATGGGTATCCATATTCTCAACTACCTCGACGACTGGCTGACAATACAGTAGCTAACTCGCGAGAGTTGATGTGTGAGCACAGGGACCTGGTGCAACGGCACCTTAGCCAGCTGGGCCTACATGTCTGGAATTATTCATGCACAAAACTGCGGTCCCTCTCAAACATTTCAGAGGCTCCTGGGGCATATGGCAGCCACAGTAAGGCCGCTGGGGTTGCTTCACAATTGGCATTTTCACCGCCTATTCAGCCCGTGGTCAGACCTTGTCTTCCTACGGGCCGGAGTGCCCCTGGGACAGGTGTCCAGGCATGTTGTAGTCCACACAGATGTTTCCAGATGCAAGCAGCCTAGGGTCCCTGGACAGGTGCTAGACTGCTTTGGCATATCAATTGCCTGTAGCTGTTATCCGTGCTTCTGGCCCTGCGTCTCTTTCGACTGATGCTGCGCCACAGGCACATGCTGGTCCACACAGACAACACTGCAGGTGTTGTGTAAATCAAACAACAAGGTGGTCTACGCTCCCGCTCTCCTGCCATCTGCTCCTGTGGAGTCAGACACGGCTGAAATCGTTGCGCGCTGTTCACATTCCTGGGTCACTCAACCATGCGGCCGATCAGCTCTCAGGGCAGTCCACCCACCCTGGAGAATATTGACTCCAACCCCTGGTAGTCCAGCTAATCTGGAGCAACTTTGGTGAGTCAGAGATAGATCTCTTTGCTTCCCCCGAGTCCTCCCATTGCCAGCTGTTACTCTCTCAATGAAGTTGCTACCATAGCACCATACCACAATGCAGTGGAGTGTGCGTCCCTCGGCTGATTCTCACGTTATCCTGAGACCCTGGTCCGGCTACGTGCCCAAGATTCCTACCACACCCTTCCGAGATCAGTTAGTGAACCTGCAAGCTCTGCCTCAGAAGGAGGCAGACCTGGCCTTCTCAGAAGGCTGTGTTTTCCTTCACTTATATCCATATCTTATCGATATAGTTATTGTTAAAATTGATAAAGTTATTACTTGAATTCCAAGAACTGTGTATACGCCTCATGTCTCCGCACCCTCAACCCATGCTTCAGTACTAAAAGAAAAAAGCTGGCATCCCTGCAGGGTCCCTATTTGGCCCCCAGGGTGCTGGGAAGGTTACGTGCAGACTCTCCTGCGGACATGCTTGCCTGTCGACACATGTTACATCCCCTTGCCATGACCCTGGGTCGCACTGACTATTTTTATTATTTTATTTATTATTACTGCTGTTTTTGCTATTATTAACAAATCGTTACTCATTAGCTGTAGTAATACACACACACACACACACACACATATATATATATATATATATATATATATATATATACACATATATTTGTAATTATTATTTTAAATATTATCAATAGTATAATAATCACTGTTCTGAGAAATGAGAAGTTGCTAGTACTTTTAAGTAATGTAATTACTTTTTAATTTTGAAGGAAATATCTGAGTAACTTTTTTAAATAAGAAATGCCAGTAAATTTGTTTCTCATGTCTTGACTGAGAGTTTTCGTGTTGCCATTGTTGGGAAAAATGGCGAGTAAGTGCAGAGGCACTGAATGAACATAAAGTTAATGTAGTTCTAGACTAAATATGAATATGTATTTGCTCATCTCACTTGGAAAAAATAGATCCGGTATTCCTCAAAATGAATAAAAACAGTCAAATGCAAACTCAGAATATTAAACAAACCTTCAATAATTAGATATGTGAAATAATTTAAATATAATTTATACATTTAATCCCATTTTATTAACCAATGTCCTTGCTACTGACCTTCGTTGATCCAATTCAACCATAACAACAACCAAAAATTACATTTTATTTTTGTTAATGCTGAATAGTGTTAGAAATTCTTCTTCTTCATATTCTTCATGCAATTAGTTTGAGCTGTGCCCGCTACTCGATTAATCGCATCCAAAATGAAAGTTTTTATTTACATTATATATGTGGGTGTATTGTGTATATTTATTATGTAAATATAAAGACACACAAATATGGTACATATACAGTAAACACACACGTGTTTGTCTTTTTATCTACATAATAAATATATACATTGCACAATACACATATATTTAGATAAAGAACAACTATTTTGGATGCGATTGTTCATGATTAATCGTTTGACAGCACTAGAATTTACTTTTCCTTCAGTATATTCATTTCAGTTAGTTAGTACTTTTTATATTAATAAAAAACAAACAAGCACTGCTCAGATTTTTAAAAAGTAACTCTTTAAGTAATTTAATGCATTACTTTCAGTAAAAAATAAAGAACATAATTATTAGATTTTTAGGGAGAAACACAATATTGTAAATATTCCCAACACTGCTACTAATATTACTGTAATGATGATGAATATTATTACCAATAATCAACATTCTTGTTCTTCTTCCTCCTTTTAATAATAATAATAATTGTGGCCGTTTAATTTGACATCTGGTACTGTAAATAAAGTGTTTAGAGTTAAATTTTGTAACTCGTCAGGCATTTAGTTCATTAATTGATACTCTTTTTAAATTTTATTTTGCCATTTGTAATCGCTGGAGTCCTGAGCTACATTAGTACACTGTAAAATGCCACCTTGATACCTTAAGGAGCTATTTATAAAATTAAATGAATTAATTGATTAAATGATTCAGGGATGGTAAATTACATTTTTGTTTTTACTTACAATCAATTAATTTAGCTGTTAAGACATGAAGCACATTTTAAATTGAACCCTTTAAGAAGTTTTAAGCGTAGTTTAAGAAGCACCTCTTAGAAGCAACATTACAGAGACACACATATATAAATGTATCTGTGCTATAATCACACTTACACACAAATGCCTCCAAACACAAATGAGATCATGCTGCTCCATCCTTTTTCTCTCTCCCTCCCTCCCTTTTCTCTCTTACAAACCCTCCACTCCCCTTTCTCTCTCTCTCTTCCTGCCTACCTATCATTTCTATCCTGTTATTCTTCACTCTCCTCATCTCTCTCTCACCTCCAGCCAGTCTGTGTTGACTCTTCGCAGGAGGAAGATCACGTCTCCAGTCTTCAGAGTGAGCTCCAGGCGTCCGCTGCCGCTGAAGTCAAACACCGCCTAACACACACACACATACAGTGAGGACACGCAAGCGGGAAACACACACACACCGACAGAGAGAAAGAGAGAGAAACGTCCTGAGTGAGAACGAGGTGCAGGTAGGAGATTCTCATTCTTGAAGAACTTTGAAGAGAGTGAATGAACGATGAGAGTGTTGGGTGAAATAAGATGAGAGGATGCTTGTAAGAGAAAAGAAAACTACAATACAAAGTGGCAATACGAGATTCAGGAGTGAAGCTGCTATTCACAAGAAGAGAGAGGTGAAGAGATAAATGTAAATTGTTCTTTTCTTTTTTAAGACCAGCTAAATAGCACTGTGGAAATAATAAGTGTTCAGCTTTTTTTTTTTTTTTTTTTTTAATTTCAGTGAATAACATGGTATTCTTCTAAGCATATTTTTTAAAACTATGTCCATTAACTAGCCACTGTAATTGTAACAGTAATATAATGTTTTGTTGCACATGTGTAAAAAATACCAGTTTTACAATAGCACTATGAAAAATACGCATGCACCATGATAAAAATGGGTTTCTGAACACACATCTTTGTATTCTTAGACATTTACCATGACCTAAATGGGTTGGATACATACAAAAATAATACTGTTATTACAATGGTATTCTTTAAAGGACATCATGTTCAATTAACACTAAAATCTCTTCAAGGTATACTTTAAGGTATTTAAAAAAATTAACAAATTAACACAGTGTTACCATAGTGAGTGTTCAGATAGCATGTTTTTAGACATAAACTATGGTAAATATTATAGTGCATTACTACTGTATTCATTCATATGAATATATATATATATATACACTTTTAGACTTTTCTTTTTTTTTTTTTTGCCCAACATAACAAGAAAACAAATTCTGTAAATAAAAGTGCTGTTAAATACTATTTACACATCATAATTACAAAAAAAAGAGTAAATAAAAAGAAGGTGATACAGAAGTATTAGTGGAAATGATAATAGAAGAGAAGAGTGTGATGTGACTAAGAGGAGTGATGTTTGACAGATAGGTGAACAGAGGAGAGAACGTGTGTGTCCTCCAATGTCAATGTCAATCCTTCAAGCTTAGTTAAATGAAAAGAAAACAAGGTCAATTACTGCAGAAAAGCTCCTGTGTTTCTCAAGAGATGGAATGTAGCTCTCTGTAGGAATTTGTTCAGGTGCAAACTTTGGTTCTTTTGAAATTTCATCTAAAAAATGGACACTCACAAGCATACAGTCGGAATATAGATCTACAGAGCTATATAAAAGATTATAAATGAATAAATGACAACATTCATCATTTTCTAACATTTTAATTTTATATATGTAATATACCTGAACAAACTGAAATAAGCACGCTGCTGCAATGCACTACTGCCACAGATCGCTGTAGGGCATACTGGTGTTTCAAAGCGGCGTGTGTAACTGTACGCTAACACACTTCTTGTATGTATGTGTACGTGTGATGGGCATGAGTGGGCATCTGTTCTCACTCCGCCATCTCTGTATGTTTAGATAATGCTTTAAATCTGCTGAGCTGTGGGTTGCTTGGTTTGTTTGCATGAGTAGGAGTGTGTAGGTGAGACGTGTTAGATGTTACCAGCTAATTACATCTTGGCAGTTGCTTTAAGTGTGAGCACGCATGTGTGTATGTCCGTGCACACTCGTAGGCAGCTCTTGAACAGAAAGACACCATTTTTGCCAAAACTCGATGTGAAAATCTCCACATATCAACAGTACAGAGAAAGCATCTGAGCGCAGGCTCAGTAACATCAGATGAAGAAACTATTTCAGTACCACTGCTGCTGTGAAACCCTAAAAATGGCTTTTGGGTCATTTGTGTGGGCTAACTTTGTTATATAGTGCAGGAAAGTAACTCAGTGTAATAATTGGTTTCTTCAGCCACACCATGGTTAGGTTAAAATTAGACCATTTTTTGCAAATGGAATTTTGATCCAATATTCCTTCTCAATCACTTTTATTTAAATAGCGCATTTAACAATAAAGATTGTCTCTAAATAAGAGAATAGAGTGATGGTAATGTATAATGACGAGATTAAACTATTTATTTATTAAATGCAGAAATGGTCTCTGTAATCAAAACGATGATAATTACTAGAAATTAGGTGCCCCCAACTAAGCAAGCCAGGGGCGGCAAGGAGCCAAAACCCCATCTGTGGGAGAATGGAGTAAAAAAACCTTGGGAGAAACCAGGCTTAGTTAGGGCCAGTTCTCCTCTCACCTAATTTCCAGTTCAGTTTTAAGACTTAGAAATGTGACACAACACGACAAAAAATCCTGTTATAACCAACACACTGCAGGATGTCGGACTAATATCAAAAACGAACAACAAGATAACACCTTCCTCATATTGGGCTACGTTTTCTTTTGCGCCTGGTCTCTTGTCTTTTTATTGCATGGTTAAACCACAATGGAAATTAAGCAAGACTTGAAAATGTGAGAGAATGTGCCACAAACACACTCTGCTATGTGGAAATGTGACAAAGCAATTTCCTTTCCCCCCCGTTTTCCCAATGTAATATATGTGCTAATTAGCCTAGCGCTGAGAAAAGCTCTCGGTAGCATTAGCATTGCAACCGTCCTCTGCAAGGTAGCACTCTTTTGAAACTCATCTTCTTTTTATTGTCTTTTTCTGCAGTTGCTTCATCTTAAACTACTAAATATACTAGCTACATTCAAATTTAGGTAGATCATTTCAGTCAGCAATTTGGTTTTGTTTGATTTCGCTTTTGAGTAAATATTGTTTGATTGAAATTTCAGCATACATTAAAGAATGTGGTAACACTTTATAATAATAACACACTATGAATGATTAGTTAAGCATTAGTAAGCATTTATTTAATCCTTTATAAACCATTGTTCCAACATTATTAT
>JAUMHP010000079.1:9897678-9909020 GCA_032361065.1 Enteromius trimaculatus | reverse complement strand
ATGTTTTATAGTTGTTTTGTGATGCGAATACTTTTTTACGTGGGTAATTATAATTATAATTAGGCTATATTTCTAAATTGTGAGGAAAATTTTTAATATTGAATATATATTATATAAAACTCATTTACCCCACATTGTTTTTTAAAGGAGTCATGCAAAGCCATTTTTTCACAAGCTAATATGATTCTTTAGGGTCTTAATGGAAAGTTTGTAATATAGTTTGTTTTACAATTTCTCAAAGATAGTGTAAATGCTCATTTTACCCTGTCAAAAACAGCTCTTTAGAAATCACTGTGTTCTGTGTACTTCCCCTTTAAATCTTCACCAGAGATGGGCATAAATACATAAAAATTTATTTAAAATAAAAAAACAAAATACTGAGAGGAAAAATGTATTTAAATACAAATACGGTATTTTGTATTTTGAAAATACACCAAATACATGTGAAATTGGCCATCAAGGTCAGGCATCCATATTAGACTGAAATATATCTGGACATATTCTAAATGCAAAAACAAAAACATTTAAATGTGTACTACTGATTAGAAACAATATGTTCCCTGCCCTGCAGGCAAAACAAAATATTTTATTTCCCTAATTATCTTTTATTACGTTTTATAACAATCATGACTACAACTCAGTAACAAGAACTCAATAACACAAATTCAGTTATATAACTGATGTAAAATGCATAAAATTTACTAAATGAGCCTGCATAGCAGAAATATTGAATGAAGTAATGGTCCATATTTCATACATTCGTTAATTAAAAGAAAATGTTTAATGAATAAAATAAAAAATAAAAAAACAAATTTAGTGTTACACAGATTCACACTGTTGTTCTACTATTCAAACGTATGTCAAGTCAAGTCACTTTTATTTATATAGCACTTTTAACAATACAGATTGTAGCAAAGCACTGAACATTATCAAGTAGGAAACACATGTGCCCTGCAAAGTGGACATAGACGGATATTCCACCCAGATTCTAGTTTGAAGCGAAATTATACATTCCATTTAAAGTGCATTTAAGTGTGAGAGTGTGAGAAATCCTATTCACATACGTACAGCGCAAATCCAATGTTCCGTAGTGAAGTAACTGTAAAGGATTTCCCCTGCTCAGGGAGAAGGGAGCAATGAACACTGTGTAGGGACCATGTATATTGGAACACAGTTCATGCACGGAGCTCTCTTCTAATGAGCTGATTATCAGAAGAGAGACATACAAAATATGAAGAACGTTGGGGCACAAGGACCAGGATTTTGAACCGGTGTGACGCCAAACCGACATGCATTCAAGAATAGCTTGATTTCAGAAGGGGTAACTTATTTTTATTATATTAAAAGAAAACTACTTGTGGATCTTTATCATTGTAGGGTGGTTGTGTACACACACTCCCAACACATGTGGCACCAGATGACCCCTTTAATGTTTTTTTCTTTTTTTTTTTTTTTTGTGGTTGGGTCTGCATGTAGTGTGATACAGTATGGTGGATTAGTCTTGTCTAGTTTAATATAGGTTTAGCCAACTGCACTAAACTGAAACTAGTTTGTTGTTGCTCCACAGCAGCCTACACTCCATCCACTACAGGTAGCCTACTATTATATAGAATAATAACTACGCAGGCTACACCACATCATAATTATAGTACAACTACAAGGTAAACTGGAATAGTAGGCTACACAAACACTACGCCCTAAAAACGACTTTACTACTACTCAGTAACCTCGGCTTTGATCCCTTGAATAGCCACGAGTAAATAAAAATAATAATAATAATAATAAAGATATGATTTCTCTCACCTTTCATCGCGCAGCTGTTGCGGGAGAGACATGCTGAACGATGCGGGATTCGGAGCTCTTCAGGCGCTCACAGACAGAGACGGACAGAGTGTGATAAGTTGAGTAAAGTGGAAGTGAAGCTGCTGGTGGTTTTCTGAGGCGGGTTTACAGTTGCACGTAAACTAAAGGGGAACTGAAAGATTCGGGAGGGGGGGGGGGGGGGGGACTTTGGCATTATGATTTCACAAACTTACGCGCCGTTTAACATTATTGGGTTCAGAAACAACAGAACGGAGAACATCGGTATGAAGAGGCGTTTGAAATGTTTTAAACTGAAACATGTTTTGACTTAACGCAAGTAATAGCTAAAAAAGCGCTCGCAAAGACCAAGATGTGCATCATAAAAGAACGCGTCCGGTGTAACGCCCACTCAAACTTAGAGAATAAGAAAGATAGAAAGAAAGGAACTCGAAAATTAAAATGTTTGGATAAAAACGACAACCTTTCGTTGATTGATTCTCGTAGTGCAGTTGAACACTTTTCTCTTTCAGTTCAGCTGTTCGTCGGATTAATTCTTGAGTATGAGAGGAATTCACCTGCGCCCCACCAGGTGCTACAAAGTCAGGTGAGGCAGGTCATTGTTGCAGTATACTCGGATGTGAACACAGGCTTAAAATGTTTAAAGATGAAATTATATAATCAGTTGATTTATTTCATGGGTCCCAACAGGCAAATTCTTGAAGTTTCTAGAACGCTAGTGTCACCAGATGGATGGAGTTATAAAAATATTGAATGTGCCATTGGTAAACAAATAGGCTCGCGCATAACCGAAAACATGAAAACATTGGTTAATTTAGCATTTTTAATTTGGTGCCACCTTAGCCACAAACCAAACTTAAAAGGTAAAAAAAAAAAAACCCTCAAATTTAGTAATTTAACCTGAGAATTGTTTTGAAATTGCAATTGCAAATTAAGATCATTTCTATGCAATCTTTGGTTGAACTATTCAACCAAGAAACATCTGGAGAATTACAGATGTGTGAAGGTTTGAAATGCAGTAATAATGAGTGACCGCTAAGTGGCAGCAAAAAGAACAGACCTTCTGCACAGAAACAAATGATTTAACGATCTTAACAGATATTTTCAATATTCTCTTGTATATAACAATCAAACATAAAACACACACACACACACATATATATATATATATATAGTCATAAATATAGCACCACTATATTATTTTATACAGACAAGTTTTGTTATGTGTAATAGAGTCTTATTGTTCTGTACATATTACTATAAAATGTAGCCTACTTTTAATTTCCGTTAAGCCTGGGAATGTCAACAACGACCAGTCACTTTTAAGCCAAGAGAATGAACCTTACAACATTGCAATCATATACGTACACATAGACGCTACATTAAGTTCAAGGTCATGGCAGCTGTGATGTTTTGTTTTTTTTTGCTTTCAGCTCCAGGGATCGTGTGTGTCTGAGGTTTCACATTGCCTCTTCAGCAAGACATAGCGACTGTGTCATGATCTCAATTCAAGGCCATTCACTACCATGCTCCAAAACCTCAGCCTACAGGTTACACACATGCCTATGTTTACTGCTTGTGCATATGTTCACACAAATTGATAGGAGGACAGTGTTAAGATTTGACTGACAGGACTTCTTTGAATTTCGAGATTGTTTCCCAGACAGTGTTATGTGCTTGTATTATTAGGACACATGTTGTCTACACTTGTTTATATGTGCTGGAAATAGTGGGCTATGCTTTATGCATTACACTGAAGAATAGATGTATACAAGAATAGATAGAATAGAATAGATCATTTTCATGATCAATATACATGTATATTCTATTTTGACTTTTATGTAAAATTATTTTATGATGATTTGTTGAACTGTCAGTCACACCCACCACAAATGAGATCCCTTTAATATATCAGTTGTTTTTTGTTGAGTCGTAAGTGTACTGCTTCTCAGATGTTTCTACTGAGAAAAGATCTCATACGTGAGTTTCAGAAGAGAGTGCAACAATATATCAAGACATTCTCAGGGTTGCCTAGATTCTCTGTGTCTGTCCCTTCAGGAGAAACATAATTTGCATCTAAATTAATTATAATGAAAAGAAATAATGTAAATGTTTCTTACATGAAACACTAATAGACTAATTAAGTCATCTTTTGACCTTTGTGGTGGTTGGATATTTTGAGATTACATGACGCCAGTATTATAAGTTGTCAATCAGCATTTGATTTTTGTCCTTGAGCATCCATTTTTGCAGTAGCTCAGCATTACTGTTGCAGAGTATTTATCTGGTTAAGTGGATTTAGTTTTCGTAGAGTTAATGAATAAGTAATATAACAAACAAATATCTGTAGACTAGCCCTGTGCCCATTTGGAAGGGCTCATCCCTGTGCCCTTCAAAAGGTTTACCCTCCGGAGTGAGATCTTCAGAGGGTTGAAGAGTGTAGGGGACAAAACAACTGTTCCTCCATGTGCCCTTCTGCATCATCATCCCGTTCCCATACAAAGAATTGGCTCACAAAATCCACAAACAAATCCTTGAAAATCCTTTATTCCAACGGGCCAGGACAGTTTTGAGCATTTTGAAACAACCCTTCAATATAGCAGCCAGCCATGATGGTTTTCACTCTGAAATGTCCTTTGGAGGGTTATATATCTAATATGAAAGCACACTGGAAAAAAAGAAAAAGAATTTGATAAAAAAGGGCAGAGCTACATAAGGTATAAAGGAAGAATGTGACATTTGGTCAGGTGTGGTTTCCCATACTAGTAATTTGTATTCTGCATTTAACCCATCCAAGTGCACACATACAGCAGTGAGAAGTGAACAACCACACACACACACACACACACCCGGAGCAGTGTGATGCCATTGCTGCAGCACCCAGGGGGCAGTTGTGGGAACAGTGCCTTGCTCAAGGATCTCACCTCAGTCGCGGTATTGAAGGTGGAGAGAGCACTTGTTATTCACTTCCCCCCACCTACAATCCCTGCCAGACTTGGGACTCGAACCCGCGACCTTGGGTTACAACTCCAACTCACTATCCATTAGGTCAAATAAATCAAAAACTAACATTTCTATCATAATGAAACAATAAGATACAAAAGCTGTTCTATTCAGTGTGCTATATATTATATTCAATACAAAGGGGAAATGTCCATGTTTGGGCCAATAGTAGCCTGCGTACTATCCCTTATGGAAATTATCTATGGTTTTATTGAAGTAAAAGTGAAGTAACCATTGTTTGTTGGCATACTGATTATCATTCGTATAACCACAGTTTTACTAACGTGGTTAAACTATAGTTGGTGTAGTCTAGCAAAACCATGGTAAATTTGTGGTTGCCATGGTTTAACTACTGTATAGCCATGTTGTCTTTTTTGTTGTCTAACCCACTGACCAATATAGGACCAAAACTATTTGCCTTATATTCAAAATCATAATGAGTAAAGCTGTAGTCAAAGAGCATAATGCTAATTTTTGTTACGTTGTGTCAGAGTGCAATGGTCAAACACGTCAGTCTAGTGCGTTTAAAGCAGGATAGTGGAATGGGAAAAAAACTAGTTCTAAACAAACAAACTGTGTTCTTTTTGACCAATCACCATTTTCATCCTCTCTTCTCCGTCCTTTAATTACTGCTTATTTATTAGCAGGAGGACAGTCCATTTGTGGATCCGTTCTCTTTCTATTTTGGTCTCCCTCTGCCTTTCTTTCAAGTCTTCGTTTTTCTCTTCCACAGCCAACACTGTGTCTGAGTACTGCTGAGGCAGGGTAATGTAATAGGGCCTGTAGAAATAGTGAAACACTTTTGCATGATGGGAGAACAGAGGGTCAAACAGTACAGAGAGAGAGAGAGACCATCCATTAGTCATGTAGGCAGGATCAAGCTACAGTAACAATAATCTGATTTCTAACAGATGGCAAGTGCTGTGTTAAAAGGGAATCCCTAAGAGGAAGACAGATTTTTGACTCGTCAGGGCTCTGTTTCCTTTTCTGACCCTTGAAAACCATTAGAATACGTATAGCATATATCTATATACTGCATAGGCATTGTATATATATTGCTTATTACAAGTAATTATATGTTGCTTATTATAAATTTCATAATGAAAACTATTGGTGACAGTGTAATTTATCTGGTTTACTCTTTTCACATTTTAACTAATCTTTTAATGTGAAGTGCAAAAAAAACTACACCAGGGTTTTATTGAGTAATCATATAAACCATAGGTAACTGTAATCTAATTTAATTAAAATGTAATATAATCCAGTAATTAGCACTCTAATTTTGGAATCTGATTATGTAATCTAGATTACATGTAATCGGTTACTTCCCAGCACTATATAAATAATTTCATATAATGATGTAGAATTATTTGTCAGATTGTGTCCTGTTGCCATAAGTAATGTTTTTTCGGACAGCTCCTTGTGTCTTAGCTTCTTTCTTCTCTGCTGTTCCTTCTCGCATGAACTGCTATCTGTCTGTCTGCCCAAGAGAAATTCTCCTCACCTGCTAGAAGCCAAAAGTGAAGGAGGGATGAATGTCAATGTTAATCGCACCATACAGAGATCAAGAGTCAGTGAAATAAAAATAAATACATTTGTTCATACATACAAAAATCTTCCAAATACCCCAGCTTGGTTATATATATTTCTTATATATATTTATATATTTGTTTCATATAAAACAATAATGAATGCATTTAAATTTATTTTATATAATGTTTCATTTATATATATACACACACACACACACACACACACATATATATATATATATATATATATATATATGAATGTTATAATTATTTTAATATATGCAATAAAATAAGTATGTAAGTATATGAAATAAGCAAATAAATGCAAACTGCAGGAAATGAATGGAAATCCCTGTGCAGTTTATCATATGTGTGTGCATGCGTTTATGCGGTAAGTATTTCACATCAGTTAGTTGAGACGACAGGATTGAGTGCCACTTTCCGAGGTGCCAAAGAGAAACTGCTGAGAGTTGACAAGCCCACACAGTCATTCACATTACTCTCCTTACGACAGGCTGCACTGTGACCAACACTGTAAATGTCACAATACATCAAATATACACAATAATGAAAAACAAAACTTGTCCCAACACACTTGTCCCAACACAAAGCCCTCCGATTATCAAGCCATATATCCACAGACCAGACCCTGTCATAAAGTGTGGAGATGTTTATGGTCACTCACCTTGACTGCAACCAGATAGAGGAAACTTATAAATTTGGTTTCACTAAGAATAAAAGGGGCAATATATACCCTTGTTAAAGCTCAAGTACTGTACTAAAGAACCCTGAGAAGCACTGTGAGACTTGATGATTTATCTGCAAAGAGAGAAAGAAGCTGAGGGAGTAAAGCTAGTATAGCTATAGAAAGTGATTTATGGAACGAGGGACATCTGAAACCCAGCTGGTTTGATATAGATGTTCTTATTAATACAGGGTCACATTACGGGGGATCACGCAGGGCTATGTATACCCACCATGCACTGGTGTTGTGTGTAAACATGTGTAAGGAGGTTCTCCCTGTCTTTCGTCAACTGTCTTAAGTATGCGTTAAGTATGAGTGAAACCCATCCCAGGTCTTTTTCGGTGGGGGCACGTCACTGTAAATCTTCAACAAAGATATTTCAACACCGGGGCGACGACAAGAACCTGGAGATACGATTTATGGCATGTCACATTGCTATCAGAAAGTCTGAATTCACTGAACTATTTGGGGAAAAGACTTTAATGTTACCTCATGTCATCGACGTAGTTCTATATGTCCTGAATTTAGCAAATTGAACTTTTTTCTGTGGTCAAAAAGCATTTTACTTGCTTTACAGCCATCCTTAAGTATTCATGTCCTCTTTTATGATAAAAATCTTTAAACATGTACTTTGCATATTTTGCTGTATGTTGTGGGACTTGTTGTGTGGTGAGGACGCATCAAATTATAATAGAAATAATTTTATGAACAAGGGTTTGGTGTCTAAAATTCAGTGTGCTGAACATTTTAATTGTCAATGAATTGTTGTTAATGCTGAATTCTATCAAAGCAAAATAATATTTTTTTTTGGAAATTTGAGTTTATACAGTATTTCACAAGGGGGGAAAAGTCCAAATTGTGAGACGCAAATTTGGTTTTGCGAATAAAAAGGTCATTATTGTGAGAAAGTTTAGAATTTAGAGTTTATATCTCACAATTCTGACAAAATGCAATTCAATTAATCTCTTTTCCATCACACTGCTAAGAAAATTGTTTTGTCAAATTTCAAAAAGCTGCTGCTGTTACATAAAATTTACAACAAAAATCATAACAGCTGATGAAAACATGTATCAAACTTCCTTTTTTTGAGTGACAAACAGTTGTCAGAAAGGAGAGTTGCATACTGTTGCTCCTGTGGCTTCTCTATCACGTCCTCCGGTTCACCAGAGGGAGCCATCGTACTAACCGGTCATTCGGACTGAAATTCCCATAATGCCTCATACCTGGGACTGTCTCAGACAACTGTTGTTTTCCACGCCTTGTACTTATAGCTGCATAGAAGCAGCATTCTCATTCAGCTCAGTGCGAAGTCTTGTTCTTGCTACGAATTGACATTTCTGAGCGATTTCTACTTTGGATTGATTACCTGTTTGTTGACCTTGGACTGTTAATCTTTTTTGTGATTGTTATCTGCCTGCCCCGAACTCTGCCTGTTACCTCTACTTTGTATTTGAACACCTCTGGTATTGCATCTGCTCCTCCTTACCCTGCCTGTTTCACTATTCTTAATAAAAGCTGCAAATGGATCCCTCTCTGCCTTCGGCCTTGTTACAGAAGACTTCACCAAACTCAGATCCAGCGGCGTACTTTCAACTGTCTGCTGAGATGTCTGCTCAAGCATCACGTCTTGCTGCTCATCATACACAGCTGGAACGACTCACTAAATTAACTGAGGAGCTCGTGCAAGCCCTACATGGATTACAAACACCTACTCCATCCACCATTCCCGCTCAGCCCGCTACACGTGAGTCTACATCTCAACTATCAGCTGTTGCTAATCCTACACTGTCTTTCCCGGAGAAGTATGATGGGACTCCAGGGAAATGTAAAGGATTCCTTCTTCAATGTTCACTGTTTAATGATCAGCAGCCAACGTTGTACCCCAATGAGAGCAGCCGGATCGCTTTTGTTTGCTCTCTATTGACCAGGAGAGCTTTAGGTTGGGCAACAGAAGTCAGAGTGGATGGCTCAACCTTTCCCACATTCAGTGCATTCCTTCGAACTTTCCGTGAGGTATTCAAACACTCCAACAAGGGAAGGAGTACTGGAGAGCAACTACTAACTCTAACCCAAGGTAAACGCTCTGCTGCTGATTATGCTTTAAGTTTCAGAATTCTCGCCGCCCCAAACAGAGTGGGTAGACGACACTTTAAAGACACTGTTTCGCCGGGGCTTGTCACGTGAACTTCAGTGAACTTGCATGTTGAGATTAGGGCAGGACGCTGAGTGAATTCATTGATCTCCCCATTCGCATCGACAATCTACAGTGCACTCGTCAAAGATCCATCCCTGTGTTGCATTCCAGAACCCATGCAAGCCACAACCTTGAAAGAGCTCCAGCATTTCTTTGGATTTGCCAATTTCTATCGACGTTGTATTAGAAATTTCAGTATTGTTGCAGTGCCCCTCACAGCCATGTCCCAACGCCAGAACCAAAAGCTCCAATGGACCACCGAGGCCATTCAAGCTTTCAATCACCTCAAGGAACTATTCACCTCAGCCCCAATCCTCAAGCACCCATATCCTCAGAGACATTTGGGGTCGAGGCCATCTTGTCACAACGCCACGGGGACCCAGCCAAGACACCGAACGCAATTACGACGTCGGCAACAGGGAACTGTTGGCCATCAAACAGGATCTGGAATAGTGGAGACATTGGCTTGAGGGTTCAATCAATCCTTTTGTTGTTCTTGCAGATCACAAGAATTTGGAATATCTTTGATCCACTAAATGCCTCAATCCACGCCAGGCTCAATGGGCCATGTTCTTCACTTGCTTCCAATTTACTGTCACCTATAGACCCAGATCCAGGAACACCAAAGCCAATGCTTCTCCCTGAGAGCATTCTAGCATTCAACCACTTAACACCCAGGTCCACAATAATCCCAGCTCAGGTCATCCCGGTATTACTGCAACCATTATTTATAGTTATTGTCAGAACCAACCCACAGAATGGAGCCGTTTTCTCTTCTGGGCTTAATACGCCCAGAATTCTCTGGTGAAATCCTCCACTGACCTGACACCTTTCAAATGCATCCTGGGCTACCAAACCTCCACTCTTCTCTTGGTCAGAGACTCCCAGTGCACTTCCTTCTGTCAATGACTGGTTACAACAGAGTGAACAGATCTGGGACCAAGCCCATGTACATCTGGAGAAAGCAGTACGTCATCAACAGAATCAAGATAACCACCATCGACAACCTCATCCCCAACATGCTCCAGGCCAATGGGTATGGCTCTCAACAAGGGACCTCTGATCACAGCAGCCCTGTCGCAAGCTCAGTCCCAGGTATGCAGGCCCTTTTAAAATTCTTAGACAAGTCAATCCTGTGTCTTTTCGTTTGGATTTCCCCGCTAATTCTCGTGTGTCTCCCACTTTTAATGTTTCGCTTTTGAAACCGGCTGCTGAACTGCGAGGACCGGCAGTGGAGGAGCCCACGCAGCAGGCCCCCGAACCCAGCCTGTTCGAAGAAGAGGTGTTCATTGACTCTCGGTGCCGAGCAGGTGTACTCCAGTATTTGGTCGATTGGGAGGGCTTTGGGCCAGAGGAGCGTTCTTGGGTCCCTGCGGGTGATATCCTGACCCCAGCGTCACAGAGGCTTTTCACCAGACGCATCCCGAACGGCCAACCCCTTGACCTCGTGGAAGGCCTCGTCGCCACCCAGCACCTCAGGCCAGGAGGCGTTCACAGAAGGGGGGCTCTGTTTCACCCGTGGCTTCTCCATCACGTCCTCCGGTTCAATAAAGGGAGCCATTACGGGAGTACTAACCGGACATTCAGACTCAAATTCCCAAAATGCCTCATACCTGGGACTGATCTCAGACACTTGTTGTTTTCCACGCCCTGTACTCATTAGTAGCTGCATAAAAGCAGCATTCTCATTCAGTTCAGTGCGAAGTCTGGTTCTTGCTCCTGCCTGACATCTGAGCATCATCTGCTGTTTTTTACTCATTGGTCTAAACCAGGGGTAAGCAACTTCGGTCCTGGACTGCCAATGTCCTGCAAAGTTTAGCTCCAACCCTAAAAAAAACATAACCCTTACCCTGTCTGAAGTCTTAGTAATCCTGAAGACCTTGATTAACTTGTTCAGGTGTGTTCGATTAGGGGCTGGACTAAAACTTTGCAGAAAATCGGTACTCCAGGGGCCTGTTCCATAAACCAATATTAGAGTATAAGCCAGGCTTATTTCAGTTAGTCTGACTTATTGCCAGTTAATTTGTATTAAAATAAGTCAGACTAT
>JAUMHP010000079.1:9878200-9891796 GCA_032361065.1 Enteromius trimaculatus | reverse complement strand
TTTAGGTCATTCGTACAAATTCATACGAATTGCCATCTCGTAAAATATGTACGATTTAGAATAAATCGTATGAATTCGTACGAGTGAGGTTGTACAAATTCGTACAAATTACCCACCTCGTAAAATACGTACGAATTGCCGTGAGATCAGGTTGATATATATATATATATATATATACAGTACACACACACAATTATAAATATACAATTTTTTTTTTTAAATGTACTCAATAGGCAAAAGTCCTTAAGCTTTTAAATTTCAGATGGCACATTCAGAATAGGTTTGTTGTATCAGTCCTTAAACAAATATGTAGTGTTGTTCAGGATTTTTTTGTCTAGCCCCAAAAGTATAGTTGAGAAATCAAAAATTGTGGAACTGGAATCAAAGTATCAGAACAGAATCCTTATGAATCCCATCCCTATTCCAGAGTCTAGAAATAACGCTCTGTTTGGAGTATTAGGAGTAACTAGTCAGTCAAAGCCTGAATATGTTCTTTTAAGCCAAGGTGCAGTCAGGCTGAACAGCCTTGTGTCATTGTGTCTCACAGAGGAAGTAGTTTAAATCGTTCCAAGTACCACAAACAGAGGAAAGCAGTGAAAGCTCTTAAAAAAAAAACTCCTCTCACTTCCTGTCGTTGGCATTAACATGAGGATTAGTGGTGACCAGCAAGTGACCTGCAGGTCAGACGTGTAGAACAACATGAGCTGGGGCCAAGAGCTGCAGTAATGCTACAGACTTGACTTCAGCTAATTAAATCAGTCTCACAATATCATCAGCATATACAGTATATATGATACATTTTACCATACAAGTCATGTTTGCAAAGTCAAGCATAACCATTATTATTGTTCATGAGCGTTATTATCGATTAAGCACTGGTTTTGTTAATGGATATGAATGACAACTGAATTCATGCATTTTTTAGGGGTTGCAAAGCATTCAAAGCATCTTCTAAAACATTTATATTTTTGTACAAATCATATCATACAAATATATTACTATTTTATTACATGATAATTACTATTGCATTACACGATGATAACTATTTTATTACATCAAATCTTTTTCATGAAATTTCACAAAGGGCTATTTTACATTTAATAGAGTTTAAAGTAAATATGGCTATATCTGTACAGTCTCATTTGTTTGTTTTGGTACAATTCCCCGCTGATACTTAAATTTAGGAGTCAAACTGAAACTGAAAACTGTCACACTGAACAAAATCATCAGCAGTAATACAGTACTTTACAATAAGTTGTCAGTCGTCAACATTAGTTAAGGTATTAACTAACAAGAACAAACACTGAACAATGCATTTATTAATCTTTATTATTGTTAGTTAACATAAATACAGCCGTTCTTTGCTAGTTCATGTTAGTTCACAGTGCATTAACTAATGTTAACAAACACAGTTTTCATAATGCATTAGTAAATGCTGAAATTAACGTTAACTAAGAATAATGCTGTAGAAATATTGTTTAAAAATGTTGGTAACGTTAACTAATGAACATTATTTTAACGTGTTACCTCATAAAATATGTTTTGTTTTTTTTGTCATAAGATCAGGAGTGAAATATTGTAGAGACTTGGGGTTTGCCCAGTAAGTGACCACCTGGTAACTACCTAGAATACACTAAGAAGGGCGCAGCAACTACTCTAGCAACCTGACAATGTTAAAAAATATCAATAAAACATACTATGACAACACCTTAGAAACTTTTTGTTGTTGTTTAGGAGAAGAAAAAAAAGACTACATAAGTATAATACTAAGTCTGTACTTCTTGTTTTAAAAACAATTTGCAACTATTTTACATGTTGACTGAATTGTATACATCAGCAGAATTTTAGACTATAATTAATAATAAAGGTGCTTAAAAGCATTTTTGATTCCACAACGAAATTCCTACCTTTTATAATCTGAAGAACATTTTGTGAAACAGAAAGTTTCTTCAGATGTTAAAGGTTCTTTATGGAACCATTTAGACAACAAAAAGGCTCTTGGCATTGTGGAGCACCTTAATTTTTAAGAGTGTATTTTTAGGTTTAAGGATGGATCTTAATGCTTATTTATTCATTTATTTTTACATCACATTGTACAAATTCATACAAAATTGATACTTCATTCTCATACAGTCAGAATGGAAAATATAAACTTGATGGTTGGCATCCACCTCGTATCTACCCAGCATACCTTAGCAATGCTGTAACAGCTGCTTCAAACACACTTTGACAATGATCCAGAACACCCTAGCAACTTTTGTACATTCAAATCTACTCACTTTTTTTTTCAGAAGCTATAAAAAAATGTATAGTTCCTGTTTTAAAATACTCTATTACTGCTTTATTACACGCTAATTACTACTTTATTACATGCTAATTACTACTTTATTAATAATATTTTATTTTCTTGCAAATATAATAATGAATTTCTTTATGCATTTATTTAATAAAAACATAAAGTCTAATAGGCCTATTGCCGTTTCTGTAACGTTTGTTTTATCTCCGACACGTCCCTAGAGAACCAGAGGAGGATCAATATAGACTCGCCTGTCCACGTATATCCGCAAAGCCTAAAACAAAGCTCTATCTATATGACCATTTTTTTGCTTCAACATCCAACACGATGGGTGGCTGCTGATAAAAAAGGGTTCCTGTTAAACGAGGAGGCTTTGAAATCCCTTTGGTCTTCAGGGCCACAACCCTTTAACTGGCCCAACTTAGCCTTTTGATCTGAATTTTGTACTGATATGCCATCCATTTAATCCTCTCAGCTCCCAGTCCCCGGAGACAGAGCAACGCTCGCGAACTGAAGCCCGAGCACAGCTCCTGCAATCCAGGACCGACCAGATCCCACACCCTCCTCCAAGAGCCCAAACGCCTTTTCTTTCGTAATAACGAGAAAGCTCAGGAAGCAAATGGGCACTCTGGGGTGGAGAATGTATTATTCAATAGAAAGGCACTTGTGGTTCTGTTCAGGCAAATTGCACTTCTGTTTTTTTCCCCCTCTTTCTGGTCTTTTCATTGTGGTGGTTGTATTTACATGCGGTTGGGGGAGCCATTATCTCCCACCCGATACTTGCATGGCACATGTAAAGGATGATGCACAAGAGTGGTGACAGCAGGTGGATATCAAAACAAAATTACAGACAGCAGAAGAGAAACAAAATACTCTGGTTTCGTTCTCAGACACTCTGGAGCGAGACAGGCTCAGATGGCAGGGAGCTGGTTGCTGGAGTTATGGTTTATTACTGCACTGAAATTCTAGCATGGACAAAAGACGATAAATTGATAAAACTGTGTAGGAGATGCTGTTTTTTTTTCTCTGTCTTTGTAGATGAGCTGTAAGTGGCCATATGTTTAAATGATAAAAATCTTGCTTTGGTGAAAACAGAAAGAGTGGAGTTTTTAGAGTCTGGTTATAGTTTTTTTTTTTTTTTTTTTTCTCGCCACTAGCGATGCTAAGTGGAACTGCAAACATAACAGTAGTGCTTATGGGCGAATCACATTTTATAAAAAAGTAATCAACTGAAAAAGAAAAAAAAATACATATATTTTGCTAAAAATGTAAATAAAATTAAATTGAATTGTAATTGTCAATAGGAAAAATTGTTAACATTAGTTTATTTAGATTTGCCCATATATTTATAGAGTCAGCACTGAGTTTTGCCACATTTATTGGCCATATGTATACTGGGAAATATAATATGCGTACATATAAGTCCATTATACTGTATGTGCAGTTCTCTAAAACTGCAACAAAACTGCTTACCATCGCTTTAAAACAAGAAAGCAAAAAGTAGGCCGTTACTCATTCCTCATTGAAATTCCTTGTGTGTCTTTTAGTTTCATATGTGTCCTCAGAGTTTGTCTCTTTAGCTCCAAGACGCTGTCTCTTTAATCTCCACTCCCATTCCGGTTGGTTCGTCCCCCGAGTGCTTCCCCTCCTAAAGAGACAAAGTTATGAAGGGCAGGCGTGACGTAAACAGTTTATTTCTCAGCCCTCTGTGGCAGGAGAGGCATTCGATCCCTCCTGCTCTGAAGGAGAACAAACGGCTCTCTTCATGTAAAGAGGATCCTGAAACAAAAATCACTTTCAGAATCATCATTTGTGTCTTCTCCAGAAATAGAAAGAAAGAAATATCGTTTGTTTATTTGTTTGTTTGTTTTTATTAATATAGAATGAACTTTTTTTCTGATCACAGGTCATGTTTTTAAGCAAAAATATCACAAAATTGACTGTAATTATTTTTATGCTTAAATAAGAAGTCTTATTACTTGCATTTATGTTAAGCATTGTATTATTATACCCTGTAAAAACTAAAATAAATAAATAAATAAAGTTGTAAATAGATACAAAATATTTAAGCATATTTTGTATAAGTTTTTCTACTATAAAATTCAGTTTTTCTACTATAAAAAATTATAAGAATATATATATATATATATATACAGTATTCAACATTTGAAGCGGATCAATACCTTTCATCAAACCAAAATGCGTTCTTGTCTTAGTTTGATGAACATTTTTGATCCACTTCAAATGTTGACTGCTGTATATATATATATATATATATTTGTGCGTGTTCAACAGAAGAAACTCATACATGTTTGGAACAATTGTAAGTGTGTCAAGGATAACAGAACCTTAGTTTTTAGGTGAACTATTGCTCTAAACCCCTCCAAAGTCGAAACAATTTCTTGTGGGCATCAATGTTTAACTCTAACACTAGAATGGTTTTTGAATTCATATTATCATATTTAATCACTTGACTGTTGTACCCAAGCTGTGACCTGATTGAGGTTTATCCCTTCTCTTGGCCAGGTTTGTGCTGAAGGGCTTTTCTGCAGATGGCAGAGATCTCACCGATAAGGAGACCAAAGCATTCCTCACTGCTGCCGACAAGGATGGAGATGGGAAAATTGGCATAGATGGTGAGAACTGCTCTTAAAGGAGCAGTACCTCTTTATATTATAACACAGCTCTAAAAATTAAGAATTTTTTTCTTGAGTGACAAAAATCATATAGAATTTAATCCACAATTTTCTTTCAGAATTTGAAGCTTTGGTGCACGAGTAAAACATCAATATTTGGCAACCCTTTACACCACTACTCTCCTGTGAATACCTACAGCCGATCATAGTGTACGTCTCTACACATCCTGCCACGAGCCAAGGAGCAGAACCGCCTCATTTATTTATTTACCTTTTCTTTTTTTTATACATACAAACTCTGTATTTTAGTTAGCATACCACGTCTCTCATAGAAACCTGGAGATTCCTGTACTGCTTTAACCTTCATCTCTTCTTTTTTTCTTTATTTTGGCACGTTTCTCTGTTTATGCCTCAAAATGCTCTTTTCTTCTTCTTATCTCGCTCCATCTGTCATCCCTTCCCTTTTTCGCTCCTCTCTTGTGATAGAGCCACTGAACACAATGAATACATGAAGAGAAAGATGAGACGAAATGAGAGAAAAAAAAATTAAGAGAGATAAAATAAAGCCATGCGTTGAGAAAAAAATACTGCAGTTTTCATTTATTTAATTGACTCATCTGGTGGAGAGTGTCTTATTCATCTAGTATTAAAAACATAATAATAATAATAATAATAATAATAACAATTAAATAGTGATTATTTGATAAATTAGGGCAGACTAATTCCAGTTGGGGCTTATAATTAAATTGATGGGAATTTATGCAGAAGAAATATTGTGATCAATTGCATTTTTTGTGTAGATTTTTCTTTTCAATTAGTCAGGAAATTGACAGCCCTAAAAAAACTGTAAATAATAATGCTCACCTTGTCAATCACAATCACACACAATAAATATACACAATTTGTTCTTTGTAATAAATAACTAATTTAACTTAAAACACAAAAACCTTCTGTAAAATTTGCTCTAAACCTATTACAAAATGCTCACAAAAACATGTACATACAGTATATCTATCAAATACACAACATTCAGACACAAATATATAGAAACAAATCAGACTTAACACCATAAAACAACACAAGTCAGTTTTGTTTTTGTGACTCCCTTTTGAGTGTTTTAAATGTTAATGTAAAAACTCATGGGTTGTCATCAATCTGATATAAACCTGTTCTGTAACTTTTGGCCTTTTTGGAGGATTCCTTTTTATAATGTCCAATTTAATTTATCATGATTTAGGTCACTACATTCAGCTGAAAGAAAATGTAAATAATGCAATATACAGCTGGACATAGCCATTCATATTAAATACTAATTAAGATTAAATAGTGCATTTAAATAAAGTTTTCATTCTAATGTTAAAGTTGACAAATTGAGTTTGACATTTATTATGCTCAGAGTGAACCAGTCAGAGTGTAGGTGAAGTTTGATTTTTGTGGTATTACTGTCAGTGGATTCGTGGTGCTGATCTGTCGTTGGTGACTGTGGGACGGAGCTTCACGGTGGCAAAAGGATTTGATCCTCTAGAAAACAGGCAGAAAACAGACTATTAAGCACAACTGACGCTAAATTCTACTGTACTGCAATCAATCAATCAATCAATCAATCAATCAATCAATAAACATTACTGTAATGTTATTACAATAAAAATGCAATATTTGATTTAAATCAGTATTTTATTGAAATATTGCCATGACATTCTATAATATATACTGTATGTATTTGTTTATTTACTTATTTATTTAAAAAAATGCATTACTTGTCGTCAAAACTCTATTTTCTATTGTAAATGAAATTTCAAAGACTCCGGGCATGTAATACCTGGGAAAAAGCGGGTGCTCTGGTTGTTGTCCATGAGTAGTTGACCTCTGCAAACATCGAGCAGGTTTTATGATAACACTCACATTTAATAAAATACGTCTAAAACTGAAACTGAAGTCTCAACAAGAACCGGAATCCTAATCAAACACTTAATTATTTTCAGAATCAACCTACAGCATATAAAAATTTCAGTTTGGTTTGGAAGCCAGTTTGTGCCACTGAATAAAAATTCAACAAGTTAATTACAAATTTATTTCAATTCTGACTTTTTGCGAGTCAGAAAACCCAGCAAAGCAGCTAGTTTTAAACACATTTTAATCATCATGAAAAATTTCACTGACATTTAAAGCTTACAGTGAAAGAAATCTCATACAAAATTAGCTAACCAGATGCAACACTTACGTCAAAATTTGATTCAGTCTTTCGCTCAGGCAAAGGAGAGTTTGGTAGGGGCGGCGCTGGAGGCGAGAGTTCATTATAATTTTTGTGCTCTACTTTGCTTTCAAAATGAGACTCCGCCCTCCTGTCTGGGAGGGGAGATATCGGTCGAATATCAGCTGATCCACGGCGGAGCTGTGTGGCTGGGGGCGGAATCTCATGGTAGGTTTTTTGGCTGGACTTGACCTCGTTATTACACTCCGCTTTCTTTTCAGGGAGGGGAGAGGTTGGGCGAAGATCAGCCGATGCACGGCGCATAGATACCACTGGAGACGGGATTTCACTGTAGCCCTGGGTATCAGAATATTCTTGGCTGATTGGCTCCAGGAGGTTGTTCATGCTGTGGCTTCGATGCGACGTGCTACTAAAAACATCAAGGTGTTAACATCAAATTTAATTGATTTTTTATGGGTTACAATTCATCCTTAACTTTACCTTGAGCCCAAAGGTAAAAAGTCTTCAGTGGATGCCACATAGGCAGCAGGAAACCAGCCTTGACTAAAAAAAATACAAACGGTAAAGCAATGGTAGTGTAATGGCAACTTTAGCCATGGTACTGACAGTAGACACTCTCACCGGAGGCTTGAGTCATGGCGTCCATACAACCAACCGTTGCGTGGTTCTGGTATGAGCACAGTCACAATGTCACCACGGGAAAATGGGAGCAGGACTGGATTAGATGAAGCAGGATGGGACACAATGGCCCTCATTGATCGCCCGCCACCTAGACCCAAAGATTCGCCCACAGAGCTGGAGCGAGAACGACTTGGGAGAGGAGACGGGGCTGCGAAGAAATTTAAACAGAGAAGACAATCTTAACAGGACCTGAGGGTAAATTACACACTGACTTAATTGTGAACTTTTATAGAGATAAAGTTAGGACTTGAGTCTCCAGACCTCTAGAGGGCACTCTACCCAGTGGCTCACGGTCCATTTCTCTGTCTCCAGTCTGCAGCAGAGAGCCCAGAGAGCTCTTTAACTGCAAAAAAAACATCAAGACAGACATAAATCTTAGGGTTAATACGCTTTTAAACAACATATGAAAGAGTAAAATATGAATATTTGATAACGACTAAATATGAATAAAATCGATGTTTGAAGTATTATGTTAGCTTAGCAACAATTTAGTTTGCATGAAATCAAACTGAGTTTATTTCATTAGTGCACATTGCTAGTCTTGATGTAAACAATTAATCTGGGCAAGTTTTGAACATTTGCTTTTGCTCTGGAATGGCATTCCTTCTCTGATGATAAACAATGATCCAAATTGCTATGAGTAAAAGACATAGAGACGGAGTGCAAAAATAAAACCATTCCCTCTATTTAAAGTTTCAGATGGAAATGCATCATTACACTGAAATCAAGTCGGCAATATGGACGAATGGCTTATGCACTGTATAGTGGCCCATAGAAAAAGTACTAAGATGTTAGCTTAGCAACATGCTAATAAAGACTCCTTTAGAATCCACTATTAGTAGATTAGCAATGTGCTAATAACTATTCAATTCCGTATCAGTACTAACATTTTAGCTTAGCAATATGCTAACAAACTATTAGAATTTTGTAGAGTCAAAAGAAAAATCTTTTTATTGGCTAGAAACTTCAAAAAAGCCACAAACCAAACATTTAAAAACTTTTAAAAATGTGATACGTTTTTTTTAATCTACTTTCAAGTCTTGTTGTGAGCCATTCAATGATGCCATTCATTTATTACTATTCAATTTATGAGCCATTCATTTATTAAAACAAAGTGTCCTCTTTGCAATCTTTTAGTAAAATGTAAACAAGTGCTCGCTAGATGATGCAAAAAAAAAAAAAAAACAATTGCATGGCTTGTAAATTCACCCACAATTGACAGATGTGATAAAAAGTTAATTTTGGACCTTGTACTCCACACAAGCTACCCATCTGTTCCATTATGTGATTGTGGAAATGTCTGGGCTCGGCAGTTAGCCTAAAAGAGTGCGGAAAAGTGGGGGAATATGGATAGATGAGCAGTTACTCTTCATTCCCATCATTCCAGTGTCACCTGAGCTTCTTGATCTAAAGGAGTGGGCGTTCGAGGTCTGGAACTTCTGCTCTCACTGACTTTTTCTTTCCAACCATCTGCTCTCTGCTGGAGAGATACTCCCGTCTGTCAACACACAGAAAGATGGTTGTGCAGTGGGCTGATAACTTTTGGATGGAACTGGAAAGAGGATCTATTTGACTGAGTGCACACTGCTAATGAACTCCAGTGGAAAGCAGCTGTACCTTGTTGATAAGGTATAGTAGTGACTGTGTAAGTCCACAATGTTTTTCAGCAAGGAAACGATATCTCCTCTCTTCCTCTTTGAGAATTTCATGCTGGCTCTGCCTCAGGTATTGCATGTACTCACTGCCCTCCTGCATACACACAAAAACACATGCACACAGGCTCTGTTCCAAAACATAGTGAGCTTCACTGTCGTCACTCACAGTGGCAGCTGCCACATTGCGTAAAAAGTTGAACTCAACTGTGTCATATTGGCATAGTTCCATGTTGCCTCAAATTCTGATTTTGTTACTAGCTGCGTTTCCACTACAGATTTGTGCTATTTTATAAAAAAGAATCATTTGAAATGAAGGCATTATTTCCATTAAATGATGTCATGAGCCTAAAACATAATTTGTTAGAGTAATGAGCTGTTATCTTAGCAAAAAATGGCTATTGGACTAAATTGAGTTTCTTTCTTATGATGATACACAGGGCAACTTTTGGAGCAATTTTGCTTGGGCGCTTTACCATTAAGAATGGGTAACAAATTTCTAACCGGATACTTCCGTTTTGGGCTCATTCTGTGTATCATCAGCCTTCAGAGTTTGTTAGATCATTGGTTGTTAGCTTAGCAACATGCTAACATCAGACTGTTATTTTTATTTAAGAGGACCATGCCATTTTTCCCAGACACATCCTGGCCAGGATTTCTATGAGGATGCAGGTTTTGGCTTGGTTTGTGTGTGCAGACCGATTGGTGTATGACATTGGTTCCTTATGTTTTCAAAAGGCTCTTGAAGTACAAATCAAAGCAATATAGAAATCCTGGCCAGGACATCTCAGTGAAAAATGCCACATACTGTATGATCACTTTAATTTATCATTTGCCTTTATTGTTATATGACAGTAAAGATGAGGCAGAAAGTGAAGTGGAAGAGATAGGGTCTGGATTGAGGATAGGTCCTCGAGCTGGGATTTGAACTCGGCATGCCTGTAGTGTAGTGTTTTCTAATACAAGACTTTTATTTTGAAAGTCGTGCTTTAAAGCTGTTGACTATGGAAGCCATTTTCCTCCACTGAATAAAAAAATGTTATCTCACAATTCTGAATTTTTTCTCAGAATTTCATTATATAAAGTCAGAATTGTGAGTTATAAATTAAAGAATTGCTTGATATAAGAAATAGAAACAGACTCCATGATGGTGGTATGAGGGCCCAACGTCCACAGCCCAACACTGTGCAGAACGTTTGGCATTTGCCAGAGAACACCAAGATTGGCAAATTCGCCACTGGCGCCCTGTGCTCTTCACAGATGAAAGCGGGTTCACTGAGCACATGTGACAGACTTGACAGAGTCTGGAGACACCGTGGAAAACGTTCTGCTGCCTGCAACATCCTCCAGCATGACCGGTTTGGCAGTGGGTCAGTAATGGTGTGGGGTGGCAGTTCTTTGGAGGGTCGCGCAGCCCTCCATGTGACTGCCATTAGGTACCAAGATGAGATCCTTAGACCCCTTGTGAGACCATATGCCGGTGCGGTTGGCCTTGGGTTCCTCCTAATGTAAGATAATGCTAGACCTCATGTAGCTGGAGTGTGTCAGCAGTTCCAGCTATAGACTGGCCCACCCGTTCCCCAGACCTGAATTCAATTGAGCACATCTGGGACATCATGTCTCGCTCCATCCTCCAATGCCACATTGCACCACAGACTGTCCAGGAGTTGGAGGATGCTTTAGTCCAGGTCTGGGAGGAGATCCCTCAGAAGACCATCCACCACCTCATCAGGAGCATGCTCAGGCGTTGTAGGGAGGTCATGCAGGCATCAATTCTGACTTTGTATCTCTCAATTGTGACTTTATATATCTCAATTTTGACTTTATAACTCACAATTCTGAGTTTATATCATGCAATACTGACTTTATATCTTACAATTGTGACTTTATATCTTTCAATTGTGACTGTATAGATTCTGAGATTTTCAGAATATGTCGCAGCTCTCTCTGGAATTGATTCTAAACTTTTTTAACCACAGATGGCGCTCTAATCTAGTTCTTATCCACACATTCAAATGCTCATGAAGAAGAGTGCTTGTGCATTTGACCGATGCTGCGTCCGAAATCACATACTGCTTAAGTAGGTTCTACATCTAAAATTGAACGTACTACCCGACCGTTAAAAAGTATGTTCTATATAGTATGAATGTGGGTGGTATGGATGTAATTTGGCCATTCTACATCCACCATATTGATGTTGTCACATGTCTCATCAGCGTGACAATTTAAACTTTCAATAAGTCATCCGTTTATTTAGATTGTGTTAAACAAGTGTAATTTAATCACAATAAACAACATTTTTTTCCTGAGGTATTTACACTTGAAATGAGCCGTGTCTCCATTTTTCGAATATGACACCTCCTCTCCCGGAGCCTCATGGGATAGGAAAGTGTCCATGGTATGGATACTACAGAATTTGGGTGGAAGCAGTAGGTCATCCGGATACTTCTCGCCTACTCAATTTCGAATACTATGAATTCGGACATACAACTCACCTCGCATACTGTTTTTTGCGTACTAAATAGTAGGGAAGTATGTGATTTTGGAGGCAGCAAGTAATTTCACCTTATCTCAGAATGCCTTTCAGCCCACTGTAAACACCCTTGTAATTAGCTTCAACCATTTTTTCAAAATTTATGAATGATTATGTATGAATGAGTATGGATGTTTCTAAAGCGTGCAGCGCCATCAAGAAACTAATCTCAGAATCGATTCCCGAAGAATTGTGATTGCATTTGGAAAATCTCAGAAGCCATGCTGAATCATTTCGATGAATCACTGAGTTGTGATGCATCACATGTATCGTCCCAGCTCTACAATACGGTGACACAGTGACATTTAGTGATGTAATCCCAGTCAGTGCAAACATATCTGACGACATTCAATTATTGCTGAGTGAAAACATTTTAACATCAACCCACAAATATGCATGCACATATGAATGCATAAACTTACCAGTGAGTCTCTGAATGCACCACGCCTCAGCTGTCGCTCCAGTGCTGCAGCCTGATTTCTCACTTCTAGTTCATACACTCTACGGCTGCCCTACACATAAACACACAATATATTAGCTCATACTGTACATATAGCCTACCTACAGACAAGTCTCAATACATAACTGTCAGGTGCAGACAGAAGCAGACAAGAGCCCAAACAACAGACAAACGGGTAGGACAGGACGGGACTCGACACGACACGTAGTAGACGGTCCTCTAAGATGCTGGTAGCCAACGGAGAGGTAACGAATCACAGACCTAGTGGGTAGACACGTTAATAGTCAGACAAAGACATCAAGGAAAACCAGAGAGAAGTAGAGACGCTAATCAGACGAGACAGAGAACAGGTGTGCAGAGAGAAGCGCAGAGCGTGCTGATTGCAACTAGCAGCAGCTGAGAGATCAGAGGGAAGACAGGAAAAATCCTGGATGAGCGAGCGGTCCAGGACGTCCCGGGCCGGAACCCAGCACCTCTCCTCCGGACCGTAACCCTCCCAATCAACCAGATACTGAAAACCTCTACCCCGGGGGCGAGCTGCTATCAGCCTCTTAACTCTAAAGATGGGAGGCTCGTCCACCTGGACAGGCGGGGAGGGTGGGAGGGGACGGTTAGACCTAAGAATGATGGGTTTAATGCAAGAGACATGAAATACGGGGTGAACGCGTCGGAGAAAGTTAGGTAATTGGAGGCGAACCGCTACCGGCGAGACAATCCTAGTGATAGAATATGGACCAATAAATTTAGGAGCTAGTTTGCGAGATGTGGTCTTAAGGGGTAGGTTGCGAGCAGATAACCAGACTCTCTGGCCACAAATATAGCGAGGAGCCTTGGACTCTCTTCCAGGTTAGGCGACAACGTTTCATGAGGGACTGAACAGACGAAACGGTCGACTCCCCTATTCGATCAGGGAATAGCGGAGGCTGGTAGCCCAGAGACCCCTGAAACGGAGAGAATCCTGTGGCAGACGAGGGAGCGGAGTTGTAGGCATATTCAGGCCAAGCTAACTGATCGCGCCAAGTAGAGGGATTGTGGGCGACAAGAGTGCAGAGCAAGCGCTCTAGAATCTGATTAGTGCGTTCTGCCTGACCATTGGTCTGTGGATGGAATCCTGATGACAGGCTGG
>JAUMHP010000079.1:9841473-9853343 GCA_032361065.1 Enteromius trimaculatus | reverse complement strand
AAACTGAGTATATATATAAACTAGAGTATATATTTATATTTAAACTGGTTAATTGTTTTCATTCTTTTATTTTTTTATATTTTCCTCATATTAAGTTTCATTTTAGGATTTAAAGGTCATATTATCCAGAGATAATACAGTCAAGCTATTTTTATATAAAATGTACAAATACATAACAAATTAAACCTTTTTTTTTTTTTTAATAGTGTTAATTTTCCTACTTTTACTGCTAAAACATTCTGTAAACTTACATTATTTAACCTGTTCTGCTATTTAAAAAATTAATAGGCCTATAAATATAAATAAAAACTGAATTTGGGAACCCTTAGCCTATTACTTAACATTTGCTCACTGAACTACATATACGGTTACGTTTGAGAAGTAACTGTTTAAAGGGATAGTTCACCTAAAAATGAAAACTGTCATTAATAACTCGCCATCATGTCATTCCAAACCTGTGAGACTTCCGTTCTTCAAAATTTTTAGATTTTGGGGTAAACTATCTTTTAAGATGTTTTAGCTGATGTAGCAATACACTGTATTCGTATTTGAGCGTTTAGCTCAAATAAGCCGTTTCTGGCGTGTTAAACCAGGAATGGAGCTAAACGCTGCAGGACAGTCGGCCTTCCGAAGATCAAGTCTGGACACTCGTGCTATTCATCAAATGTATCTGGGATTAAAGTAAAGTAATTTAAGCAGAGAGAAGCGGAGGCTGAAGACAAGGCTACATGATCCAACTGTTGCTGCTGTAACGTGGCTAATGCAAATAAGGCAAAATTAGTGCTGACCAAAACCGCATTCATAAGCATCCGCAGGATCGTTTACATTGACCGTAAGCGTTCAATATTTGACTGGCTTGATAACGAGGTTATTTTTTTTAGACGCTTGCACCCATTCAACTCATATCGCAACCGAAACTGTCAGCTGTCGCCGTTGATTCGGTGGCTTATCACCATCCCTATAAGACTGACAAAAAACAAAACTTGTTTCTCAAAACTGCCTACCACAAACCAGTTTAACATTCCGTCATCCGTGCACGACAACTTGATAAAGTCGCCACAGCACTCGTTTTATATCAAACACCACAATTAAGTCTCCCTGAAATAGTAAACCTCTTCCTCGCATATTAAATTGAATCCTTTGCTGAACGCCTTACCTTGTCGCTATTTCATTATCCCGTACGGTTAAGGGTATACAGACTTAGTAGATCGGTGACTTTTGACAGGACATATCAACAATCACCGCATCACAACCAACCTTGTAAGCTTGACTGACAGACGTAGAAGCCAATTAGCAATCGAGTTTCCGCGCAACCGCGATCCCAGCCAATGAGGCTGAGGCAAAGTGTATACACACTTCTTGGGATTCACGCATATTATTAAATGTTACGAGCTAGCTGTTTTGAGGCTTTTTGGATAGCCAAGCTGTTATTTATGTAAAATTGCATCATCTCCCCCATTTAAATAAAATCTAAAGGAAATATTAAGAAACGTTTTTTCCCCTCTATGTTGTCACAAAAAAATTCCCTACAACGTTATGTGAAAGATTATAGATAAAAACAAACAAATAACCTACTGTGGGTTCGTTTTCAGAATGTTCTTACTTGGTTACAAAATAACTACAGCCTACATTGGAACGTTAGCAGAAAGTTCTTGATTGCTACCTTTTACATATTATTTGAGAAAGCCTGATCTGTACTAACCTTTTTTTCTAGCAAACAAGCAAACTAAGCATGGACGTATTTGCAAATTATTATAACTTCGGTAATGACAAATCATAATCTGACAGACAAGCAAAAGTTCGTCATTTTGGACGTTTCTGCTGTCATTGTTCTCGTTTCGTTTGAACTGGGAAACACGTTTATCAAAACAGAAACATTTTCGTGGCGCAACCAGAACGCGTGTGCAACTTGCATTTCCGCGACACAGCCGTCTGGACTCGCACAACGAAAAGATGGAGCTGTCGGCGGTAGGAGAACGGGTTTTCGCCGCGGAAGCCATCCTGAAAAGCCGCGTCAGGAAAGTGAGTAAAGAAGAACGAGGTTTTGCGGGGGTTGGGGATGTTTTTCGCGGTGTAAAGTACACAGAGAGGGTCGTCTTTCGTTTGTCTGGCGATGCGGAGCTTCAAGGCGCCTGCAATGACAAGAGAGGGAGGCCTACTTGCAGATGTTTCCCGATTTAACGATCAAATATATTTGCTTGTATCGACAGATTGGAAATAACAAATCGAATGTGGGACATTTGGATATGCAACTTGAGATTTATTTTGTAAAATTGGGTTGCGCTGTGCTGTGAACTGACAGCAGCCCGCTAAAAGAGCAGCAGCAGGAGGCTAAAAAGGGACAAAAGTGTCTGGCATGAGTCTATAACAAAATCAATGCATGGTGGCTGACCCGGGATTTAAAGATCTTAACAATGCACGAGGGTCGAGTAGTTTCAATACTGCACGGTGTCGTGCCACATGGTTTAAGGGTTTAGATGTGCTTTATTAATATAAACACACTTTACTGAGCCCCCAAAATAAAATAAATGGGCATCAGGTTTGAAACACAGCATATGTTGCTCATGCATTGTTTAGTTGGTGTTAAATAAAAAAAAAAAATAATGCAGTTTTTTTCTCTTTGCAGGGTCGAATTGAGTACCTGGTTAAATGGAAAGGTTGGGCACTAAAGTAAGTTGAATATAAATAGCACAATGGGTGTATTTTTATGTTGTGCTGCTTGTTTCAGTGTGCTACACTGTAACTTTTTGTGAAGTTTGAATGGAAAGAGACTTTTTTGGTTTCACTTTAGGTTTGTGCACAAGTAGTGTGTAAGCGAAGCGTAACACAGCTGCGGCTTCATGAGCTCTGAAATGATTTGTGTGTTACTTATTAGTATAGGCTAATTCCTTTAATAACTGCAATACATTCTAAAATGATTATACAATTTTGGTTGTCAAATCTAATTTAAATAAGGATCATGTTAAGTAAATGACAACAGAAATAGACTCAAACCACAGCTACAAATGGTGTGCATTATGTAAAATCATTCTGATTTACAGAATGGAAAGTGTTTGTGTGTCGATTCCTGCATGTCACTTTAGTGTGCGTTGTGAAACAGGCGTTTATCATTGCAGACGTGCATTGTGGGTAGCTGAAAGGTCAAGCAGCGTTTTGACTCAACATGCTACTAACCAGTGTTGGGAAAGTTTTAAGAGTAATGTATTACGATATTGCGTTACTCCCTAAAAAAGTAACTAATTACGTTAATTGGTTACTTATTATGGAAAGTAATGCATTTTTACTTAATTACTTTCGTGTTACTTTTTAAATATGGGCAGGAGCTTGAGTGTTTGTTTTTAATATGAGATTTATCGCAAATGTAAAAGCGCACCAAAAAGTGTCATGAATAAACCTCAGGCTGAAGAAAATGAATTCACATCTGTAAAGTAGAGTACAGAAGAAACTTCAATACTCTTCAGCAATAAAAAAAAACAATTCTGATGAAAACTAATTCTGTTTTTTGAGAGTGAGATGAATTAATGCACGTTCACATTTAGTCTAGAGCTACTCTGTATTCACACACCGGGCATAATGCCTCCGTATTTCTGATTTTCCGAACATGTCAGGAGACTTGTCAATAAATAAGAAAACAAAGTAACTCGCGTTACGTTTTTGAAAAAGTAACTCGGTTATATTACTGTAAAAAAGTAATTTTACTTTACTAGTTACTTGGAAAAAAGTAATATTATTATGTAACTCATGCTACTTGTAATGCATTACCCCCAATACTGCTACTAACTATGTGTCTTAAACTATTTTGTTACATTTTTGATTTGCTGTCATAATTATGCATGCCGTTTTGATGAACTGATTTGAGTCTGTATATAGACTATTTAAAATATCGCATTTATTTGTATTTTTATTACATCATGGACCTGACTTAAATGAACTGCATAAATGGAGTACAGTAAAAATACAGCATTTGTCACTGTTTAAACAGATGGTACTCAAATCTTGATAGGGAAAAGAAAAATAAGTGCATTTCTTAAATACTCATTACCATTTAAAAGTTTTTAAATGTTTTGCGATGTAGACATAGCACATGGGAACCAGAGGAGAATATCTTGGATGATCGACTCATCACGGCCTTTGAGCAAAAGTAAGTGTCACTCTTAAACTCTTAAAACTTTATTTCTATATAAAGTTAGAAAAATGTAGAGAACAAAATTATTTATTCCTTATTAAGTCTGTATATATGCCTAACAGTTAATGTTTTCAATGTAAGAGCCAGGAAAATATTGTTTATGATTATTCTTTTTTCCTCGCTTGGTTCAGTTTTGCAGCTTTATGCTGTTTAGTTTGACTGGACACTAGCCTCTGATGGATTTTTAAACAAAGATGACGTGCATTATGCTTCAAAGCCTTCCATTTTGATTGTAATGGTTTGGGATTGATGCAAAAGTTATGTCATATTTTCCTTGGCTTAAATGGTGCTGTCCTCCAATTCACAGGGAGCGGGAGCTGGAGCTCTACGGCCCAAAGAAACGTGGACCTAAACCGAAAAATTTTGTACTAAAGGTTAGAGTTTTCCTAAAACATTCTTTAAAAATGTATCCATTTTCAAAAGCTTAAATGTTGAGTGTTTCAAAACATATAAATACATTTTCAGTCTGATGCGTTAGTACCTCCCAGTCACATTTTCTCTCTGCCTATCTAGGCACGGGCACAGGTGGGTGATAGACCTCGGAGCTCATATACCCAACGCACTCCACCTCGTGCCACTGCAAAGCCTGCAGCCTCTTCCTCTTCTGCAAGTGCAGCTCCTCCTCAGCCTTCATCGTCCTCTTCCTACAACACTGCTCCAACCCCCAGAGTCCACTCTCTTGCCGCTGCTCATAAATTGAAGAAAGACATCCATCGTTGCCATAGGATGTCTCGGCGACCTTTGCCTCGACCCGACCCCTTAGGCGATCCCACAGGATCCATGTCCTCACCCCGTCCACCCATCTCTCCATTCTCTGAAACTGTCAGAATCCTCAACCGCAGAGTCAAACCGCGGGAGGTTAAGCGAGGACGCATAATCTTGAACCTGAAGGTCATTGACAAATCCGAAAATGGTGGAGTAGCAAGTAGAAGGACGCCACAGTCGTTTGGGGGGCGGGCGAAAATCCCATCCCGGAATCGCATCATTGGGAAAAAGCATGGGGACATGCCTTACAGGCCTTTCCAGCATCCTATGAAGATGCTAGGCTTCCCAATGTATGGCCAACCGTTCGGGCTTAACCCCTGTGGGTCAATGTCCTCCATTGCCAATGAAGGATCCAACACCGGAGTCAATCAGAGAGGTGGAGGCTGCTGTGATGGCCATTCCTCTGCAAATGCGCAGAAGTTTCAATATCAGCCTCCACCTTCTCCATCCAGCTCCAGTGGGTCCAACAGTAGCTCCCCTTTAGCTCAGAAACAAGCGATTCAACCCGAAGCTCCAACTAAACTGGACTCTGCAGCCTCATCACGTTCCCGAGATGCCTCCCAACCTCACTCGAAGTCCAGCTCTGCGCCATTCCTCCCTTCTTCAACATCCTATTCGTCCTCCCCGTCATCCTCTCTAGAAGATGAAGACCAGGGCTCTCCGAATCACGTCACTTCTCGGAGCGGAAAACGGAAACTTCGACATCGAACCCAGGTGGGTCGAGCTTCGGTCTGCCAGGTTAGTGACCGCACTACTGCCCCACTTCCTGAAGAAAACAGGGTGCCAAAAGAGGGGGATCCCAATTGGCATCCTGAAATGGCACCCAGCTGTGCCAATGTAGTCCTGACTGACGTCACTACAAACAATTCAACAGTCACCATCAAGGAATTCTGTCATTCAGGAGCTGGTTCTGAACCCTCCTCTCCTTGCTAAGCTGACAAACTACCCTATCCCACCACAGCTGCCTCTTGAAAGTTCCCCTTAAAAGTCTCCAATAAAAATATCTGCCCACTAAACCCCAACAGAACTTGCCATAATGATATAATGAGAACAGTTTCCTGTAATTAAATTAAAATGTATTTTTGGGGTAAAATTAAGATCTATTAAGTAATATTTAAAGGCTGGGGTGCTTTCCTTGACCTGTACTTTTGAAACAACATGTTATGATGGTTTTGTAGTACTTCATGCTTTTCTTCCCCCTCTTTTTTCCCCAGTGATCCTGTCTTTCCACAGCCTCCCCCCCCCCAAGTAATTGCACCTCCATTCCTATATCTCCAGACCTAAAGCTCAGAATCCACCCCAAGAAATGTAGATTTCAACAGATTTCTTGAACTGGAGATGTTGCACCAGGACATTTGTAATCTTTTGAGGTCCATTTTCATTGGGAGACCGAACACAGGATGCTTTGGAAGTTCAGCCAGTGTGGGTGAGGATCCGAACAAGCACTTGATAGATAACACTTGATGTGGCGCAGCTCATATTTAGGCATCCAAACCATGCATTTATCTCGCCAACCTTCTCCTGTACTAACGAAGAACCTTGCTGATGAAGAACCCAAGTCATTTTGAAGCTCGCTGTATCACACGGCATAGATATGAATCTATTTATATGCACCAAGCTGAGGACAGTTAAGTTATTTACGTCTGCTTGAACTCCACTCTGATCCAGTTGTCTGCCCGAGACTCTAAACTGACTCAAGTGTGAATGCTGAGGACTGCATCTGTAGTGTGATACTGTACGTTAAACCTTCCACATACTCAACTACCCACTTGGAGAAGTACCTTCTCATATTTGCCTTCTGACTACAATAGTTTGTGTTTCACGTTATAGTTACTGTATTTTTGGGGGCCGGTAACCAGAGGTAGTTTCTATCAGAACTTATTTGGAGGGGTTTGAATATCATTTAGAGACTTTTACACTAAGTGGGTGTCAAAAATACCAAATATAACAGATTGCCTTGGTTGATGAAACCCTCTTTTGCACTCTCAAATGATATAGTCCAGGACCACGTGTATTGTGTGTTATGCTGGTGACTGCATGTTGTTGGCCCACAGACAATACAGACCTGGGATAAAGTTAGCTTGTCTGGTTAGTAGATGCTAGGGACGTGCCAGTACTTATACTTTGGAATTGGTCAAATACTGGGTACTCATGAAGGTGCTCTGATACATCCATCTATCTGTGGAAATATTGAAAATGCTTTCTGTACATCCCTAGTAGATAAACCACTTGCAGTCAGTTGTAGTTAAACGAACATTCTGTTTTGGAATTTTCGTTCATTTAGTCACCATCATGTTGTTCCAAACCTGTACAATTTGTGATATGTTTACCAGAATGTTCCATACTATCAAAGTGGATGGGGACTGGGGCGTTTACACTATTGCGTTTTAGTTTTAAAACCGCTACGGTTACACCTATCGTTTACACTACTATATCCTTGATGACAATATAAACAATAACATCATCCTTGTGGTTGTACCTATAGATATGCGTTGGTAGATTCCGCATTGGATCGTTCCAAGCACGCAGACGTGTCAGCGATTTAAATAATAGGAAATCTACATATTCTTATCTATGGTTGTACGTCTATGAGTGGTCATGGTCATGACATGCGTTTTAGGTTGTGTGGTGTAAACGGGAGATCTGAAACGTCAGTGTAAACAAGAATAGTTTTCATTCTAAAACGCAGTTTTCAAACTAAAACGCACTGGTATAAACGAGGCCTGGTATAAACGAGGCCTGGTATAAACGAGGCCTAGTATAAACGAGGCTCAAAAAAGTTGGCTTGACAGCCTTGTCCACCATTCACTTTCATTGTAGGGAAAGGAGCAGCCTGAACATTCTGACGAATAACTCCTTTTATGCTTTACTGAACAAATGTTTCAGAATGCATGATGGTGAGTATGTGACAACGTTTTTGCATGAAATAATTATTTTTTTACATTTTATTGAAAGCTAAACTGTTTAGTTGGTGCATGGCATAATTGTATTATTTTAGAATTTATTACAAATAAGTTGTGGTACACTTTTCGCTTTAATGTTTTTTGGGCAGTCCAGCAAGCAATATTATAACCTGCCACATCAGGCCTAAAGAAACAGGCTAACACACAGTTTATGGCAGCTAAACTGGTTGCACTGAAGGATGATAAAATGTCAGACTCCACCGGAGGACAAAGGCAAACCTCATTATAAGATTTAATTATAGAACACAATTAAGTTCCACTTGTAGTCATATAGTCGTCTTCTAATGGAGCGTTATTACTCTATCACTGTGCCTTTAGGAAGAAATTAAAACATTTTTTATAACTTTTTTTAAGCGTTTCCCCAATTTATTTACAAATATTGACCATTTTTAAGTCTTAAAATATTTTTTGTGTGTATTATAACTTTTTCTTTCAAACATTAATGTGAACACATCTAACCTCACACTTATTTTCTTTTTCAAATTTCTTTAAAAGCTTTTTTGTTTATCATAGTCATACTTTTATCCCAGGTCTGAAATAATTAATGTTCTGAACATATCCCTGGTGCTGCCCCACGTAGGGCGCCATGTGTGGTGCATCTGTACAATAATATTTGATATTGAAGCATGTGTTGCCTTTAGCTGCTCCATTCAATCCCATGATGTTGTTACCTTTGCATACAGTACAAATTGTTCCACATACAAACAGTCAAGCCCTTGTTTACCTTTATATCCTCAATGTTAGCAAAAAATAGATGTCACTATGGTGTGAAACAATGCAAGATAGTTTCTCCTAAAGAGGTAGCTTAGCACTATGATAATACTGTATGTGGCCTACATTTCATGCAGTAGGGCTTGTGTAGGATGTAGCCGCCAGGGACCATCACTGCACAGGCAAGACGAGATTATGTTTATAAGGTAAGGATGAAGGTATACTGGAGGTTACATCCTCAAATTTCAGTGTCTGGTGTTTTTGTTAATTTTATGAATTAATTTTACAATGCCGTAGAAACGAATACATGCTGCCTTTATTTTATAGCCATTGTTGTTAGATTTTACTAGTCTAAAACAGAACAAAGTGTGATTTATACAAGTCATTTCTTTAGTAATGTGTAAGGTTAATGCCATTGAAGAAATAATGAATTTGTTTGTTATGACATTGTAATGTAATGGATGCATGATTTGAGAACCCTAATTATACAGGTCATTTAAATGTCATGTGTTTGTTGCTTTTTGTGTGTTTCTTGAAGGAGACTTTTAATAAAATCACTTTAAAGACATTGCAACCCATTTTATTTTACTGCTAAAATTACTATGTTCTTTTGTTGCTCACTTTTTGCATTTTTTCAGTGACTGTTCCTATATACTTTAGTTGTGTGAAACAGTTAACAGTTAAAAAATTAAATGATACAAATAATATAGCATTTTGTTCGTTTACTTCTCATCCATACATTAATGCTGTGTTTTCGGTGATATAAAGTACTTTGGGACCTATTTCCCACGAAATTCCTCAACTACGTTTTTAGTTTGCATGTAAAATATTAATTTTTAATTAAAAAAATCATTTAAATGATGGCTTAAATTTTATTTAGGTTGTATAGGATGTTGACCTAGGTGTTGGGTGTATAATTCTGCCATCTGTTGGTTAGAGATAAACCTATGGGGGTTACAGTTTACGTAATAATTTGTTTTGACCTGTAGGGGGCACATAGAGACCCATTCATTTTACTGGTAATGACCAACTGATTTTTTTTCTGAATTTATTTATATATTACCATTAGAAAAGACATTAAAAATATATGTGTGTGTGTGCGGGTTTATGAGGACACAAATTTGTATAAAGAAATGGGTATTACAACGTGCAGGTGTTTTATGAGTATTTTCAGTGTCCCTGTAATTCAAAAGGCTTAAAAGACATACTAAATTTTGTTTTTTTGAAAATCTAAAAATGCACATAGTTTCCTGTAAGGGGTGGGTTTAGGTGTAGGGTCAGTGTAGGACAATACCACATACAGTTTGCACAGTATAAAAACCATTACGCCTATGGAGAGTCCCCATAACTCAAAAATCCAACATTGGTGTGTGTTTGAGCATGTCTTTTCTACATTCCATTTGTACCCTAGTTCTAGACCTTCTTTTCGGTGTGGAAATTTTCAGATTTATGCTGGGTTTAGTGATTTTTTTTTTTTGTTTTTTGCTTTTTTTGCATTTCCCATTCATTTTCAATTGGGGTCATATAGAAGACCGTATTTGTAAAAAAATAAATAAATTATACACACCTTCAGAAATACCGAATCAAGTCCAGTTTTTTATGTATTATATAGATAGAAAATGATGAAAAGTCGCACAATTTTATTCCACTGAGATTTTTTTCCCGCCCAAAGTCCTTACTTTTTTTGTTTTTAAAGAAGAAAGTAAGTCTCACAAGAAGGTAAACAAAAAACAATATTAATTTCTAAGTGAACTGTTTTAATGCCAACAATAAACAACCACCGTGTTGTTATTTCTGCTAGAGGGCGCTGAACTTTCTTGCAAGCAAATCGTCATTCGCTTCAAAACATAACAGTTGTCGATGATGTTTATGACATTTACCTAACGTCGAGCAGGTTTTAAACACTGCACTAGTTCTCATGCAAGGACTCGTCTTTATAACTGGCTGCAGAAATGCCATAATCATTATGGCTCTCAATGGGAGCACCAAGTTCGTTTTGAATATCCACACGACCTCTGAAATTAATCGTCTTTTTAGAGAGACAAACTATATTTTTGCGCCTCCTGCAGGTAGTTTGCTGCGTGCTGTACGCAGAGTATTGATAGTTGCTATTATTACACTTTATTTAAGGTTAGATATTTGTATGTAAACATAAGCACAATGGATGGATTGTCTGATGGTTACATAGGCAGATAGATAGATAGAATCCCACCCTGCTGAAAAAAAGACATAGTTTTCATTGGTTATAATGTACTTGGTCGCCGTCTGGTGGCTTGTAACTACAAATAAATCATAATGTCCCAAAAACACACAGCAGGAAACAATTTTTTTAATGGTTAAAAGTTGATGGTTTTTAATGGTATTTGTAGTGGAGTGGACCCCATTAGAATTCTTTGTTGTTTTTTCTCAGGAGGGCCAAGAATAAATTGATAGACTGGCAGATAGGCAGACACAAAGAAAGACAGACAGACAGGTAGACATAGCCTAGATAGATAGATAAATATATATATAATAATAAAAAAAAAACTTTATAAATACCAACTTATATAATTCATTATAATTATATAAGTTGTAATGACTTTATTGGTTATAACGGGAATAGTTGTTTATGAACTTGGTTATACTTGGTTGCCTTCTGGTGGCTTGTAAACCACTAAATCCTAGAATAGCCTATGTCCCAAAACACACTGTAGTTAAGTTGGATAAGTTGATGTTTGTAATGTTTTTAATGGTATTTCAGCATTTTAGTTTTCTAAAAACTATTCTATTCTAAAAGTATTCTATTGTTTGTTGTTGTTGTTGTCCCAGCAGGGTCAAGGACAGACAGACAGATAGATAGATGGATAGATGGATAGACAGTGTTTTGATAGAAACACAGGGACAGTGCCGCCACTCCAGAGTACGCAGTCTGCGTACGGCACCAGTTACCAGGGGGGCACCGTTCTCAAAAAAAACAACAACAACAAAAAAAAAACAATCTTTCGTTCTTTATTATTAAAAATGTATAAATAAACATAAAAATCGAAACATGAACATACATAATTATTAAACATAAATGTATTTATGCAGTATAAGCACACGTGACACGCGATCCCGCATCTGCGCACGCGCGCGCTCTCACCTATGTTTGCGGCAGAATACAAATAATCATAATTGATGGACAACTACTGCTTCGATTTCAGGTAGGCTAATACGTATGTTTGACTGATGTTAGCAGACTAATGTGTTTTATTGTTCTTGATTTC
>JAUMHP010000079.1:9809343-9840291 GCA_032361065.1 Enteromius trimaculatus | reverse complement strand
TTTACCGCTAATCAAAGAACCGGCTTTACTGACGAGATGCGCATAATATATCGTTCGATATATATCGCCCAGCCCTACTTGAGAACTATTATTGTAATATATTATTATTATTATTATTTATTTTAAAAATAATTTTTTTATATATATATTGCCTAAAATCCCCCCAAAAAGCTTGTGTTTTGATGAACATAAACTTTCCACATTTCAGTTTTTTATTCATTTATTTATTTACTTTTATAAAAAAAGGTCTTAACGTAATGTAATAACAGAATAAAATAAAAAACTCGGTAAAATACAAAATAGAAAATTACAACAATTTAAAATGATACAAAAGCTTGCCTACTGAACTTTTCAGAATGACATATTTTGGAATAATTCTCATTAAAAGGCTTATATTCTTGAACAAAAAAGAATTTTGGAAAGAAATTATCTTTTATTATTACTTCTTAAAAAATAAAATATTACATTATTATTAAAATATAAAATATTTGTAAAAATAAACAAATCATATTTACAATACTATTAATAACAACCTTTTTTCCACCAGTTGGGTATAAATTACTTACAGGAAGCTGTTTAGTTGGTATGTTAAGAAGAAATTCATAAAGAATTACATCATCACAACACTGACCATAGTATACTCTCATGACTGTACGTCAGTAAATTATTTTTATTATTTATATAATTTTGTCCTTTCTTAAGCTAAATCCAGTATTTGTTACTGATCCATGGTTGTTATACAGCCATTTGTGGAGTAATACAATTGCAACTTTTCAAAATCGATTTTCTTTTCTCCATCACAGCCACCCTTATTTTCAATTGCCCGCTAAACCAATAATATGTTATGAACTGTCACTGGGATTTCTGTGTGTGTAGTTCCTGGATCTCCGTGTGGCTGTTCTGGGTAACGTGGACTCAGGGAAGTCAACTCTGCTAGGGGTGCTGACTCAGGGCGAGCTGGATAATGGACGGGGTCGGGCCAGGCTCAACCTCTTCAGACACCTGCATGAGATTCAAACCGGACGGACATCCAGCATCAGTTTTGAGATCCTAGGCTTTAACAGCAAAGGAGAGGTGAGACAAATAGTCATGACCAACAACCTCCTGCTTGCTAGCATGTAAGCATGTTGCTTTGAGAAATACTGGTCTTTTTCATTGGTTTAGGTTGTAAACTACAGTGACTCCCGTACAGCAGAGGAAATCTGTGAGAGCTCTTCTAAGATGATCACTTTCATTGACCTGGCTGGTCATTACAAGTACTTGAAGACCACTATATTTGGCCTGACAAGCTACTGCCCAGACTTTGCCATGCTGGTGGTGGGAGCCAATACTGGCATTGGTTTGTATTTATATATGTATATATATATACATTTATATTGCTTTATAAGGTGTAAAAATTATTGAAGAGTGTAAGTAAGCCATAAAAACTGGAACTAAAGCTGGCCGATATATGTAAAAAATTTGCCATACATTCAGTATTTTACACTATTCAAAAACGTACACTACTGTTCAAAGGTTTGGAGTCTTTAGAACTGTTAAAATGTTTTAAAAAGAAACATTTCTTATTATTATCTATGTTGAAAACAGTTGTGCTGCGCTAATCAAAACCACCCAGATCGCCCAACCCTGCTTGATATATTATACGTTATTTCCACATTGTAAAATTCTCCCAGCTGGCACAACTAGAGAGCATCTGGGTCTGGCGATGGCACTGAAGGTGCCCATATTCATTGTGGTGAGTAAGGTGGACCTCTGCGGTAAAAGCACGGTGGAGAAAACGGTCCGTCAGTTGGAGAGAGTGCTCAAACAGCCCGGCTGCAACAAAGTCCCAATGGTGGTGTCCAACCCTGATGATGCCGTCACGGCTGCACAGCAGTTTGCACAATCCTCCAGGTACATTTGTTTATGAGAACAGATGGGTTATTATACATTTTCCACCTGAAGTCAGTGTGTCTTGAAACAATCAGTTAATTTTTCCCTGTCCACTTTTCACCTTCTTTTTGAGCCTTACAAGTAAAACAGCCTTCTTTTTTTTACTGTAACTTTAATATTTAAATATGTAACTTGCCCTAAAAATACCCTGCAAAGTAGCTTACCGCTGATAGCTGTTTAACAGTAGTATGCATGTGTGTAATATATTGCTTTCCCTACAGTGTGACACCCATCTTCACCCTATCCAGTGTGTCTGGGGAGAATCTGGACCTTCTGAAGGTCTTTTTCAACATTCTTCCTCCTCTGAGCAACAGCAAGGAGCAAGAGGAGCTTATGCAGCAGCTCACGGAGTTCCAGGTACATACACATTCTTACCAACGTACATATCTTGTCTTATTTAAGATATTCCAAGATATATCTGATGTCAAACTGATGTGCTCTTGAAGGTGGATGAGATTTACAGTGTTCCTGATGTAGGAACAGTAGTTGGCGGAACACTGTACAGGTCAGTTCACATCTGTCTGTTCATCTAATAACTGCCTATCGTACACCTAGCAATGCAGTAGCAACCATCCCTTTTGTCGTAGTAAGTTTATAAATATAAAACCATGGTCATTACACTTTCACTATAATGTCAGTTTCATATTTCAATTTGATATTGACATGTCAATACCCTAGCAACCGCTCAGAGCACCTTAGTAATCCCTTAGCATCCTAGCAACATCTTAGCACAAACCTAGATCATTCTAGCAACAAAGTAACATACTTGAAACTACTTAGACTACTTTAACCTTCTTAGCAAACCCCATAGCAATACGCTCAGAACACCTGAGCAATGCCCTAGCAAAAACACCCATTCAGCACCATAGAAGCCACCCACTCTTCCAGCTGTCTCTCAAACATCAAACACCTAAGCGATGCCCTAGCAACTCCATAGAAACCACCCACTGTTTCAACTGCCTCTCGAAAGCTCAGAACTCCTATACACCCTAGCAATGCCTTATTAACCACCCACTCTTCCAACTGTCTCTTAAATGCTCACAACAGTCAGTCAACGCCCTAGCAACTCCTTAGAAACCACCCACTCTTCTAACTGTCTCTCCAACGCTTGTAACACAGAGGCAACGCCCTAACAATGCCTTAGAAACCACTCACTGTTTTAGTTGCCTCTCAAATGCTAATAACACCTGACCAATGCCCTAGCAACTCCTTAGAAACCACCCACTCTTCTGACTGTCTCTCAAACTTTCAAAACACCTATGCAATGCCCTAGCAACACTTTAGAATCCTCTCACTCTTACAATGTTCTCACAACCACCTGAAATACTCTAGTCACTGCTTTTCAATGCCCTTGCAACCACTCAAATCAACTGATGTAGCAGGTCAGAGCAATTCTTTAGCATTGTAAAATTTCAAGGCCTTTTGTAATCTTCATGTGGAAGTCTTGCGCCCTCTTGTGGAATCCCTGATGTCCTAGTTTCCAGTTCGAAATGACCCGAAAAAAATCTGATGATGGTTAAACTGATCTTCAACTTGTCTTGACGGACATTCTTTTTCTAGTTCATAATTGTCTTCGTGTTTCACACAGTGGTGTGTGTCGTGAAGGAGACCGGCTGGTTGTGGGTCCCACCGATGATGGGCGGTTCCTGAGGTTGAAGGTGTGCAGTATCCACAGGAATCGCTCCGGCTGCCGCGTGCTGAGAGCTGGACAGGCCGCCACACTTGCACTTGGGAACTTTGATCGCTCGTTACTGCGAAAGGTCTGATCTTACAATGAGAGCAAGAGGAGAAAAGACAAAATGAAGTCTTTATGTAGCTATATCTTTATGATGTCTTTGATCTTGAGTTTTTGTGTGTTTAGGGCATGGTCATGGTGAGTCCCAAAATGAACCCTACAATTTGCTGGCAGTTTGAGGCCGCAATAGTCCTCCTGTTCCACGCCAAGACTTTCCGCCGTGGTTTCCAGGTCACCGTGCATGTGGGGAATGTGAGGCAGACCGCCACAGTGGAGTGTCTCCTCGGAAAGGTGTGGATTTTTTAAACTTCCTGACATGGTCGTTGGTATGAATTGTACTTGTGGTGGAGCGATCTTGGAGCGAGGGAAAACCACGATGCTCAGATTTTTAAAAAATCATCCCCTTGCTCTAGAAATAATTCACTTTTGGCACCTTTATTTTGCAAAGTGTAACATCAGAGAACAATGTGTGTGTTTGTCCTCTAGGAGGAGCTGCGGACAGGCGAGAGAGCCGTAGTGTGTTTCAGATTCTTAAAGCACCCCGAGTACTTGCGCGTGGGAGCCAAGCTTCTCTTCAGAGAGGGGGTGACCAAAGGCATCGGACACGTGACACACCTTTTACCCTCAACTCAAAACCACGTGCCTGATCAGAACCGCAACCAGAACCACAGTTAGACCCATTAAGAGTGACACGATTACTCAGAAGAGGACATTTGACTGCAACTGCAGTCGTTTCCTGTCCTTGCCTTGAGTTTGCATCCCCTATTTCAATCGTGCACATTTTATTTCCACTCTGTAGATTTGCCTATATTAATAGCAGATTTGCTTTGTGTAAATGCTCTCGGCTCCTGTGACATTTGGAGGGTTGATTAGAGTATATGTCTGCTGGGTGTTATGGAGCTGGAAAACCTCTCCTGTTTTTGCACATGCACGTTTCAAATCTTAAGTTAAAGCTGTCTGACCTTGAGTGAAGCATTTGGGAATCGCTAAGTTGGGTATCTGGAGCAGATTTCTGCAGGAACTCCTGCCTGCAGACTGCATGTGACAACATAACACTGGGAAATAATTTTTTTCAGCTGTACTAACATCCACATTATCCCAGGAGATCTGAAAACACTTCTTAAAGATTTAAACAAAAAACGTCAGAAACAAGAATCTTAGTGTACACCATGAGACATATGTTATTAACCCTGTTTCTGTAGACCAGGGGTCCTCAACTCTAGACATTGAGATCCACTTTGCTGCAACAGAGTTTAGCTCCAACCCTAATCAAACACACCTGAACAAGCTAATCGAGGTCTTTAGGATTGGCAGTTGGGGTGTTTAATCCAGGTTGAAGGTAATCTCTGCAGGAAAGTGGATCTCCAGGTCCAGAGATGTGGACCCCTGGTGTAGAGCCACTGACCTGCCAAGTTTAGCTATAACCCTAATTACATACAGCTGGATCAGCTAATCAAGGATCACTTGAAAATCACAGACTAGTGCTGTGTCCGAAATCGCTTTATTTCCTACTATATAGTACGCGAAAAACAGTATGCGAGGTGAGTAGTATGTCCGAATTCATAGCATTCTAAATTGAGTAGGCGAGAAGTACCCAGATGACCTACTGCTTCCGGCCAAATTCTATAGTAGGCATACCATGAACACTTTCATATCCCATGAGGCTCTGGGAGAGGAGGCGTCATATAAAAAAAAATGTCGGTAAGTGAAGACGTGGCTTAATTTAATTGTAAGCACCTCAGGAAGAAAACGTTTATCGTGATTGAATTAACTTGTTTAACACAATCTAAATAAACGGATGACTTACTGAAAGTGTACATTGTCGCACTGTTTTGACGACGCATGACACGTGACAACATCAATATGGCGGATGTAGTATGTCCGAGATCCATTCATACTACCCACATTCATACTATATAGAACGTACTGTTTTAATGGTCGGGTAGTACGTTCGGTTTTAAATGTAGTAGGTACTACAATAGCATTAAGCAATATGCGATTTCGGACACAGCTTAGGTGTGCTAAATCAGGTTTGAAATTAAATTTGAGGGACAGTCGGTGTCCAAGGACTTAAATTCAGTTATTCAACACTTCATGTTTGGCATGACTGTTGAGTATATGCGTAGAGCAGAATACATAACTTTTTAAAGTATACTCTGTTTGATGGCCAGTTAGTTAAAAATGGAAGCTGCATATACAAGCTGAGTGGACAGCACCGGGGGTGAGAAAAATACTGTATGCCATCATTTTCATTTTTATGAAGTGAAATTTTTGAATGGAAGAACTGTCACCGAAATCATACAGTAATGTGAAGCTGTCTGTAGTTGCAAAAGAAGATTGTGATGGACAAAAGTATATTTTATTTAACACATAGTTTTAAAATTGTTCCGTTATGATTGAACGAAATTGAAAATTCAAAAATTGGAAATGTTTAGTGAATGAAAAACGAGTGTAACATGTTAATGAAACATAAGATGATTTTAATTACAAAGAAAATTAATAATTAAAATGTTTGGATTAATAATTTAAACGAATCTGACAATTCACAGTTCAATTGACAATTCAATTGTTTCACAAAAAAGATTTAATTTTGTTTAAGGTTCATGAACAAACGACCCCGGCCCTGATTGTTCAATTACTGTTGTACCATTTCAGTGAATTTGTTGTAATATCGCCCCCTATCTTCAGTACAGAAGAGGTAACCGAAAGGGAATTTTAGGAGCTCTAGGGTTGTAGGAACAATCCGGCATGGTTGTTTTTTTTCACTAGCTTGATTATATTGTGCCTAATTCTAAATGCACTCACAGATGACTCCAAAAAAATTGTGCATATTGCACAATTGTAAGCAAATATAAGGGAATTTCCGATGGCTTACAGGGTTAACTGGGTTAAACTTATGGCAGCTTTGTATGATGGGCATTTGTCTTGAGCATGCACAGGAACCCAGATAACCGTTGTGTTGTGTGTCTCATTCGCTTCTTTTCGAGATATTGTGCAATTGCAAAAATATTGAATGTACTGATCATAAATATAACTGTATCCTTTTAAGTTACTAATGTGACCACTAATGCTCATATTATTTAACAGTATTAAACATTGAGCGTCTGTAATGAAGCTCGAGCAGAACGCGTTTAAAATGACCAGGTAAATCGTTTTTGTAAAACCTTGTTTTAACAAATTTTACGAAGAAATTCGTTCTGCTTCTGCTTTATAATCGAGGCCCAATTGCTTTCATAACTTCCGCTGTTGGTCAACAGTGCATGTTGTGCTTACACAAATAATAATTAATGTTGTATGATGTTCAGCTGGTGGGCTTAAAACATTTGCGATGTATCTTCACTTCATATACTTCTGCAAAAAGGCTTCAAAAGCCTAGAAACCAGACTAGATATCTATAGCTTTGCTATTAGTTCCGATGTAATAAAGGATCAGTTGTTTTATTGTGAAAACACTTTGTTGTCTGTAATTATTTAAGGACAGGAAAAACAATAGTCTGTCATAACTTGAATACAAGTTAAAAATATTTAAAGCTCTTTTCAGCAGACTCTACGGTATATGATTATTTTAAACCGTCTCATATTTAGGACAGTTAAAAAAATTGGTTTACAGTGCCCTTGAAAGTGTATCTTCAGAAATATTAAGCTTGTAATTTTACGCCGATTCGGCGAATAATATTTGTACATAATGTGCATAGGTTTGGCCTTATGTCTGTATTTTTTTTTTTAATGCAATGCCTTTTATTTTAGTGCAATGCCTTGCCGCATAGACTTCCGTAGTAAATATGTATCACCAGAAATGTTTTTTTTTTTTTTTTAACCAGAAACCAAATGGGAAAAAGCCAAAAAGAGTGAGTCAAGAGTTTTGACAAGTTTTATTATGATAAATGAAAGCTGTCTTTGCGCAATAAATGGTTAATTGTTCACAGAACACACTGTTGTAGCGTAGCAGCAAGCACCATAAGAATAGGTTTACGTAACATGGCATTATGAATAAAATAAAAAAGAAAAAAAATATTATATAAAACTCTTATTTTCCTTCAAAAGACGAATGGTTTTTTTGTTTTGCACTTCAGCATTTGTGAATGCGGACACTTTGTTCAAAAAGATGAAAAATTACATCACTAAATCTGACATCCTTCATATGAGACATAATACTCAGATGGCTAATAATGCATCTGTACCATTCTTAAATTCTTCATTCCTCCTTCACTTAACTATACATGCTTAAACCTGTTTCTGAAATGTGCATCCAAGTCTTTTAACCTTGAAAACGTGTTAACATACCAACATGAAACTATTCTCATTTTTTTCACCGTGTAAATGTGATGCGTTCATCTTCAAAATGTCTTTTTGCTCTGAAGAATTAAGCGACTGTTGAAATGGTAGACGAAACTCCAGGCACATCAGCGCTGAATTGGAGAGTTTACGCAAGGCTCCTCTGTCTGGGCTTGATTCTGGGGTATAGCTATAAAGAGAAAAACAAATATGAGTAATCTGTAGTAAAAAAAATAAAGAATTATGCAATTTCCCCAAAATGCGTTTCCTCACCCCAAGGAGGTTGCGAGGTATGTAGCCCTCATTGTCGGCACATCTTGCCCACCACCACTCTGTTTCTTCACTGTCCTCTCTTCGTAGGATGGTCAGACAGTCTCCTTCCTTAAAGGACAATTCGTCTGGGCTCTCAGCATCATAGTCCCACAGGGCATAAACAACGCCCCTGTTCATGATGCCCATCTTCTCCTGAACACCTGTGAAAAAAAACATCTCTTATTGCACAGAAGTACCAGTTGAGGTACAAGAAGTCCTCTTTTATAAAGTTTCAAAGAGCCTGTCACACCTTTTCAGAACCATTGGCGGATTTTCTCGCTTTTTGGGATGTTCTCAATGAAAAAGCTGGGAACGTACTTATTTTTAGAAACTCTGTTGGTTCTAATTTAGGTCGTACTTCAGAGTAGGGTCTAAAACAGTTCTATAGGAATTCCCATTGACGTAATCGTACGCTAATCGGCTAGACAAACAAATTTTTAAAAAGCCATGTATAAAACATTTCTCCACGAACATGGAAAACACTGATACCTGTTCTTTTTCTAAGCGTCGATGAAAAGTAACCCACTTCAGATTCAGTCAGATTTTTGTGCTCTTTCAGTTATGAAATTGTGCGTTTACATTCCATTTCCGTTATCGCAAAACCCATAAAGCGCATCAAAAACAGTTTCGATCACATCATCCAGCATAAACCGTTTAGTGAATTATGTTAAACGTTTGCCAGGATGTCGCTATCGGTGCGAATGCTACAACTACTACTCAGTGCGGAAGCGCCTTTAATAGGAGGTCTGGTCTCTCACCATAGAGAAACTGCGAGCATTGAGCGTAACCTTCTTCCATCTCCTCGCACTTGTCAGCCGCCGTCTGCATATCGCTGTAGGTTGTGGCGCATACGGCAGCTCCCGATTCCACCAGGAACTTACATACTTGCACGTTATTACAGGAAGCAGCGCAGTGCAGGGGAGTCCTAACACAGAGAAAGACATTCCACGTCGTCGTATTAAATAATGGACAGAATTTGTTTTGGACAGTAAAGGTTTTTCGCTCACCATCCATCGCTGTCTGCGGCATTCACGTTTACTCCAAACTGCACCAGGAACTTTACGATTTCCGTGTGTCCAGCGCACACAGAATTGTGCAGAGCGGTAATGCCCTCATCATTGGGTAAACTGGGGTCTTCCACCTGGATACGACGAACAGACATGCACTTGAAATCCCAACTAGCTATGTCTATTGTTATATTACCTATCAGTGTACTGAGTGTGTAACTGATCTTGGCCTGTTTCTCACCTCATATATGATCCTCTGGACGAGGTCGTACTCGCCCTCTAAAGAGGAGTCCAACAGAAGGGCCAGAGGGTTAAAGCGCACACGCATCCCGTGGTTAATGCGCTCTGAACCAGTCTTACGCAGGTTTGTTCTTTTGCCCTGTGGAGAAACAGGACAGATGAATAAATATTTAGTTATATGCTAGAAGGACATTCTGTACGTAATTGCTGCGTATCTTGTGGTAAAGTTCTTGGATATAAAGTACAGATACGAGGTGTTAGCCTGACATGAACCACTCTTTCATTCCGCATATTAAAAGCCCATTGAGGGTCACTGGTTGCCACTTCTGCTCCATTTAAATGTTTAATGAGATCTGTGTGGAGTGCTCAGAATCTTAGTGTGGCTAGTTGCTAAGCAACAGCCCAGAATGGATAGTTTAATCGGAATCTCTACTGACCTGACTTGTCTTCACCCTCTTTCTCCGTCTCTCCCTCTTTTCTCTCTGTGGCCATACTTATGTGGGCTAAATGACTATATAGTTTTGTTTTTTTTAAAAGACAAGAAGCCTATATCAAATGTCTCCTCAATCCTTGGAGTCTTCTTCTGAGTCGAAACTTCAGATACGTGATGCCATGTAGCTTGCAGATTCATAAAATGATAAATGGGACACCTTATGTCATGGACGTCCAAAGCCAAAAGACCATAGAGTGTCCTAATTGCCAGTTTATGAATCAACAGACATCCAGTCCACATCAGGTACACCATTTCAGACACCTTCCATGACCTCCTGCATAATATCGTCAGGCTCCTTAGTGCATAGAGCTTGACTGTAATAAACTGCTCACAGTTGAGTCAGTATCTGACTAAGCTTAAATGCTTGCACACCTTAGCACAGCAATAAAAAAAGACTTTCGGTTTCAACCCATCCATCAAGTACCCTGCTGCTGGGACACTCTTCCCATCAGTGCACATTTTAGATAAATACCTTATCTGACTCACCTATTGCAGGTGTCTCTGGGTCTCTACTATCTACAGGGTCTTAACTATGTGTTTTATTTGAACTTTTTCTGAAAGCGATTGACTTTGGATGTCAGTGTGAATGTCCCTTCGGTCCTTCTACAGCAGGGGTCATCAAACTTGATCCTGGAGGGCTGGTGTCCTGCAGAGTTTAGTTCTTACTTGCCTCAATACACCTGCCTGGAAGTTTCAAGTATACCTAGTTAGACCTTAATTAACAGCTTCAGGTGTGCTTGATTAGGGTTGGAGCTAAACTCTGCAGGGACACCGGCCCTCCAAGACCGAACTTGGTGACCCCTGCTCTACAGATAAGGTTTTAACTTTTGTTGTTGTACCTACCGGTGGTAGCATGACCTGTCCTGTGACCTCTGGAGCCTTCATATTGATGCTGTCATCGCCTGGTCCCTCCGACTCTGTCATGCTGGGATATGGAGGTGGTGGGTAAGGTGGGTACTCCTCAACATACGGTTCTGGAGCAGCTGGGCCATATACTTCCTGTTCTTCCTTCAGGGGTGGTTCCTTTGGTACAATGCTAGAAATGGCACTGTCCTCCAGGATAGGCAATCGAGGTGGAAGTGGTGGAGGCGACAGCTCCTCCTCCTCTTTCTCACACTCAGGTATCGTAGCATCACGGTGTCCCTCGTGGGGTCTAGTGCTCTCATCAGCTACTGGCCTACATCCATCCTCACCTTCTGCCTGAAAGAAGGCAGCTGGGGTTATAGTGGTCTCCATGGCTGCCAGCGTAGTCTTCTGGTATAGGAGCTTCTGGATGTTGGGTCCACCAGGCCCCTCAGATTCTGTGATAGAGCCACGCTTTTTAAGAGGCCTGGGTGCATGGTGCAGTCTCTTCCTCAGGGCCTCCAAATCAGCATCGCTCTGGAGCCGATGGGAATTTGAAAGAAACGGGAGAAGTTTGGTTGGGCTGAGGGGCCGGGGAACGCGTTCTACCTCCTGGCCCTCAACAGAGGTGGATGCAGGTGCCATATTGTTTCCCTGGTCCACTTGGTCACCATCCAGACCAGTTTTCTCAAGATGAAAGCTGTCCTGGATAAGAGACTGCTGGCCCCCACTGGATGGGATGACTGGTTTACCATATACTGTGAGAGGCAAGCAATGAAGATCAGTTACTTCATAAAAACTTCATAAAATCGAATAAGTTAGGTGTCAATTGGCATATATGTTACACAACCACTACAGTACTAACATATGGTACATTACTGAACTAAAATGTAACCAATACAAGGGTGTTGAGAATATTTAGTACTAAATAATAATAATAATAACAATAATAATAATAATGCATTATATGAATATATCCTCATTTGACTTTTTTCCGTGTCTGAGCCACGAAGTGTAAAAGCTATTTGCCTATGTGCTCAGAGTTTTAAAGATATGCAAACCAAAGCTGGAACCAAATGTCTACAAAGTTATGTAACAAAAGAATAAGCCTTTGCTTATCTCTTTGTGGTAGGTGAGCGCCACAATGAGCCCTTCACACTCATATATTCTACTTATATACTCATTTGTACAATTTTGATACGCATTATGAACTCACATGTGGCACTGACATTTTATCTTGAAGTATTTCTTTGAAAATAAATCTGTAGATTGAGTAAAGCTGTTATAAATAAAGCCAGATATGTTCTCCTTTGTGTTTTTCATTTAACCTGTTTCTAACTTGTGCCATCTCTCCATCTGGTGCTTCTAAAAAAAAGTGAATAGTAGAGCAATGCAATGTCCAGTCGCTACAGGATCATTTAAGGACACAAAAATGCTATTTGGAATTCTCCCAAATCCAGGTGAAATCTGGTCCAAACAAGGCAGACAGACTTTCTGTTGTAATAATTAAGCAGCTTGAATTAAATATTGCATCAATAATAATGTAATAAATCCGCTGTTCCTATTTAATTTCTGCCCTGAAGAACTTTCAGCTAAACTAAAACAAGCTTTTGAACTGTTCAGACGCATGTATGGATTAAGACTAAGAAATAAACATGCTTATTTTAAGCCCCAAAACCCTGTTATTAGACTTTCAGTAATTTACACAAGTATATGGAACACAAAAGCATTTACAAAGAAATGGTATCTTGTCTTCTGCTCCTGTGTTGCAACAGCTTTTATATCTAAAAAAAACATTAATGTTGTTTTTGGGTGAACCATTCTTCAATACCTTTTTTTTTTTTTACAGTTGGTTCTTTGTGCTCTTATTGATTTGGCAGAATTATCAAATTCAATCACAAGATACCTCTAAATTTGTTAGGGTGCCTAGTAGGGTGTGGGTACTCACATCGAGGCTGTGAACGGGTCAGCGTACTTTGCCCTTGATAACCTTTCCCAAGAGTGCTTTGTTGGGTATACATAGAGTAAATGGATCTCGCTGCCACCGTCTGGGGTTTGTGAAGAGTAGTGGGGGTGGAGGTCTCTTTCCCTGCCAAACTGTCCGACGTGAAAGGACGTACTGTCGCGGCAGGTAAGGTGTCCGGTTTAGGGGGCAGAGGTAGGGGTAAGGTGTTGTTGTGGGATGGAAGGGGCACTGGGGGTTTCTGATTAGCTGGTCTAGCTTTGCCAGGGAAGGTGCCTGTGCTGTAAGGAGGTTTACTGAAGGTGGCCTGGCCTGGTGGAGGAGGTTTGGGCTTGCTTGGAACAGGAGGAGGAACCTTCCCAAAGGTTCTACCTGCAGACTACGATTAAAGAGTTATTAGTGTTTTTTAATATCTATGAGTTAACATTGATTTATTGCCAATATTTGGATACGGTTAACATCAGTGCGGTACCTGGGTGTCTCTCAAGAGGTCTTCACTACTCTGGTTCTTGCGCAAGGGCAATGGAGGAGGTTTCAAATCTGCTTCAGAATCTGAAACATATATTAATCATAGATTCATCATCACATTTAAAACATTATGAAGCTTTAGTGAAAGCTGACCGGATTAAGACATGGCAGAGGTGTCCGGTCTTGTTCTTGGAGATCTACCTTCCTACAAATATCTCACACCTAGTTCACGCCTGAACCAGCTAATTAAGATATTCAGGAACATCTGATAATTACAGACAGGTGTGTTGGAGCAGGGTTGAAACTGAGCTCTGCAGGTACTGTACGTAGATAGATATCCAGAAACAGGACTTATCCCAGTTTAACGGAGACACGTTTTCAAGCAAGCCACTCGTGGCGGACTCCTGAAGAGTGTCAACACTGTGGCTCTGTCAAAACATTGCTCTGTTTGTTTAAGCGGTCTGATGTGTCAGCTTTTAATTGCTTGAGTCTGAATGTGTTTCTTTAAAGGTTGGAGAGAGGCGTACCTTTCTCCTGGGATCCGTGGCTGGTCATGCGGGGAAGGGTGGAGGAGTGGCCGTGGGTGTTGCTGTTAGTTTCTGTGTTGGAAAACAAATCTGACACCTTGGAGATCTTACTTGTCAAGAAACCAATACCTGTCACATGGAAACAGAATTAGGAGAAGATGAATCAGGGTTTACTGGTGCAGTTTGTGGTAAATACTGTATATATACACACGTACCTGTGGTCGGTTTAGGGAGAGGTTTGGGAAGGGTGGCTGTGCCGTCGGGATAAGCAGGCTTCACTAGAATCTCCTGCCTGGGAGGAACTGGAGGAGCCGGGGTGGTCTGGATGTACGGCCCTACGGCGGCAACCCTGGAAGGGCCGGTGGGCTGAGAGCTCTGCCCTTCAGATGGCTGCTGGAAATAGAAGAGACAAAGAATAAGAGAAAGAATTTCCTGCGCGTCACAAAACTAAATTTGTGTCTAAATAACACAAGAAATGTAAACATTATAAAGCTGCTCACAGGCAAGTTCTCTTTCTGCTGGAGAGCCGCTTTTTTCTTCCAGAGCCTCTCTCTCAGTTCAGCCACTCTTTTGTCCATGGCGGCCATTTCTACATTCCTCTTGTTTAGATTCTCTCTCTGGTGCTGGAGTTTGGCACTTTGCTCCTGGTTCAATTTATTCCTCAGCTGCAGAAAAGAGAAAACGTCGAAACAAAAGAGGGACTGTTGAATTTGGGTGCAGGACTACAGCTTTTCAATGCTTCACTATTTTTCCACATTTAAAAAAACAGAGTGTATTCCTGTTATATTTATTCTCAAATAAAATACACTTGGTTAACATTTTTCTTTTATAAATGAAAGATATTCAGTCGTACTTTATATTAGATGGCCTTAACTAGAATGCACTCGCATATAAATTAATCATTTGATACTTACTGTGTATATACATAGTTTTACTTCTGCATATACTGTAATTGCATCTGCAATTCATTTCTGTATTTACATGTATTGTTACTCTGTTAACCCATCCCTTACACCTAAACCCACCCTTAAATATACAAAAAACGTATGCGTATCCCATCTCAATAGCAGCAAAATCACTATATGATTTGATGTGATTTTATATCTCAGTGGTAAAATAAAGGAAACAAACAATTATGTCTGAATAGCAGGATTGTCTTACAGAAAGCTGAAGGCCAACAGGAAAAAAGCTACCTGAAGCTCTTTGTACAGTCGCTCTAGTTCCCCACTCGAGCTAGGTCCAGCTTCATGCGAGACGTCCATTTTGCCACCACGTAGCATGTCCAGTTGTCGACTCAACTCCTCCACCCTGCTGACAGCCACCACCAGCTCCCGCTGCTTCTGCTGGAACAGACCGTTCATCTGCTCGATCTCCTCCACTACAGAGAGAGAGAAATGAGGTATAACGCTCGCTTGTTAATGAACTTCCCATTCCCATAAGCAAGATCGTTTGTTGTTGTCTCTGTTGATTAATTTAGCTGCTAATGGCATTTTTCTATAACAGAAACAGTAGAGCAAACTTTTCCATTAGTGGGCAAATGATCCACAACAAATGACGTCTTCGTAAACAAAGTCCTAAAACACCTGCTAAGCGTAAAATATGGATCAATGTCTAACTTTTCAATCACACACCTCAGTGTAGATCATAATTAAAGTAAATATGATTTTTTGCAGCAGAAAAACCAACTAGCTGATCAAAACAAATTGGGTAACATAATGTTAAATGTTACCGTGGAACACATACATAAGGCTGTATTTGTAGCAATAGCCAATAGGTCAAAATGACTTTTCTTTTATGACAAAAATCTTTAGGATATTAAGTAAAGATCATGTTCCATGAGAATATTTTTTAAATATCCTACCATAGATACATTGAAACCTCATTTTTGATCAATAGTATGCATTGCAAGAAACTTCATTTGGACAACTTTAAAGGTTATTTTCGCAATATTTAGATTTTTCAGATTTTCCAATAGCATCATAGCTTATTTATTCAGATATCTCAAAGAAATTACCCTTATGACTGTTTCTTGGTCCAGGGTCACAAATTTATTTATTTATTTATTTTTTTTTTCAAAACAAAATCTTTAATTTATTGAATAAATAGTCTAACAAGATTAATTCATAATAATAAAATATAAAACTAGTCCGTAATATGAAGATAGCAATGATGTAACAAACATGCAATAAAAATCTTTTTAGTAAAGGTAAATGTTTTTAATGAATCTTACTTTGGTTTACACCACTACATTAAACAACATTTTAAAGCAGTTTATAAAAATGTTTATAAAACAAAATCTAAATAAATACAACATTTTCTTCAAAACACTTCCCCTAATCCAGCAAACAAATGGGACGAAGCACTATTTTGTGCCGCTAGTAGAGCGGAAATGGCAAACTTCACCTTGAGCTAATATCCCTCAAATAAGGTCAACGTTACAGCCTTTTCAGTGCTCTTAGCCTACTTTCTCTCGTGAGTTTACAGGTCCTGACCTAGTTTACTGTTGCTGATGCGTTTCTGTTCAACTTGTCCCTTCAGAGCTCGAACCCTCCGCAGTTTGGCTTCCTGGTTCTCCGCGTTCTCCCGCAGCAGTCGCAGTTTCTCCTGCTCAGACGCCTGCTGGTGCTGCTGCCGCTGGTCCTGCAGCTTCAGGAAGCGCAGTCGCTGCTCCTGCGAGGAGGCGTCGGGTCACAATCTCAGAAAAACTCATTTTCAGACATCATTAAGTTTCAGAACTATGAGCCTGCTCTTTTCATTCACGCTTGTAATGGACAAAACGGTAATGGTTTTGGTATGGAGATGACTCTATGCAGTTGTTTTATTCAAATGACCCTAACGCAAAACTTGGTGCGCTAGCAATAACACCATTTCACGGATGACTTCAAACCTGATATTTGAAGGAAATGTTGATTTCAGCTAACAAACAGGAAATGCTGCTTTTTTCCATTTAATGAAATGTTTGCCATTTATTTTTATTGTATGAAAATGATCAGCATGATCATTCTGCTGAATATCTCTTTTGTGCTTAATGGATGATATACAGGCTTGGAACAAATTTAATTTTGACATAGTTATTTTTTTTAATGCATTGAATAATACATTATGTCAATTTTACAGTAGGCTACCTTTGTGGCCAGGAGCTGTTGTTGTGCATTGATCTGTTGTTGTTGCCGTGATGCCATCTCTTGCAATTCGCTGAGAGTGATATCCATATGAGGAGCTGCCATCTAAAAAAAAATATATATATATTTATATATATATAGTGTATGATGGCTATGAAGAATCTGTATGCTTGGACATTTTTTTCTAAGGTTCATTTAAAGGAATTTAAAGTCGTCGGGTCACTTACATGCAGTTATTCATGTAATAATTATGTGTTATTCTCTTTATTTTTGAAATCTTTACATAAAACATGAGTGTTGTGAATCAAACTATTAGCTGACCCTGTTTTACAGTCTCATTTTTTAATCATGGTTTCTTTAAATGGTAAGATAAATATGGTTTGTAATGTCACAATTATTTCCAGTCCATCCAACTTTGCGTACGTATTACAGAAAATGTTAAACTCAGGACTGAAATGGCAACAGTAAATTAACATAAATAAAATAAAATAAATAAATGCCAAAGGGTATTTGAAGTTATATAAACCTCATATAAATCAATAAACCATATAAATAAATAAATAATATAAAACCAAATAAAAATATAAATATAGCAAATATAAAAATAGCAAATAAAACCTATGCATGCGTTCACATTTCAAAAAACTTGTGCTGTGGAGTCTTCTCAGTTTTTAATCATGTCAAGACATAACCATTTATTTAAATGATAAAATAATAAAAGAATGTTTTGCAGTGTCACAATTCATTACAGTCCATGTAAGAATACTGTCTATTAAATATTTTTATTTGCACAGCTTACTGACACTTTCCAATTCAAGTTAGCAACAGAATCCTAGGGGGCGGATCTTAACAATTCTCTGAAGGGAATTCATACTCACTCCATTTTCCATGTGTCTGTCTATTGTCCCCTTTACTGCATTTCTTCTGGCAATAGACTCTGGAGCTCTGTGGCCTCCTGCAGTTAGAGACAGAATTAGCGGTGTAGGCTAAGCTAAACACATTATGGCTTATTTTAGGATTAGGGATTTGTATTAAAGTTTGATAGCTTATTAGTCAAGCATCATTCTGTGGTAAAAACACAAATGATACCTCAAATCATGTTGCTTTTTGAGGAGAAGTTTAGACTTTGACACAAAGTTCAACAGTTTAGTATTTAGCGAACTAGCATGGCAGCATGCTAACAGTGACGTCCAGGAACATTTAGGTTGAAAAAGAGTTGCTGTGCTGGGGTAAACCTCATTACATAATGACTATTTGGCTGGGGAAAACAACTAGCGCTCAATTATCCTGCATATGACTGCCTGTGCCAGGGTCTCACTTACATAACATCAACACTGGCACAGCTAGCGCCGCTTATATGGGTTACCGGATAAACCAGTCTGAGAGTGAAACAATGACCAAATAATGTTCTTGGTCACAGTCTGACACCACAGGGGTTCTAATCAGGGCTTACTGATTACACAAGCATAGGGTTTTACCTCAATTCCGTGTGAAAACAAACCACAAACACAACAGATACAAGTCAAATTGTGTGTAATTGACATAATTATTCTCGACAGAGAAATAAGGAACTCTTTGTGAGGTAAAGCCAGCCGTACAGAGCCGATATCACTCGCATTGTTGTGTAACAGCCGGTCTTTGTCCGGTGAAGAGGGCCAAAGTCACTCAGAGAAATCTGAAACCTCACACATGGTTTCACATGACTGAGATGTTTAAACTTCTTGGGGGAATAGGGAGGATTCACTTCAAACATACAGTGTAAACAAACTAGCAGAAACTGTGACAAAGGGGATTCATGAGTTAAAAATAACTTGCAAAAAACTACTTTAAAGCTGTGTGAGATCTTATGTATATTGCATGTTTTGATGTCTGAATACAAATAAATAAATAACCAAAGGAATATCCTGTGGTACCATAACCTGCAGAATAATAAGAAAATAAAAATAAATAAGTGAGTGCTGTTAATCGATTAATCGCCATTAATTATTTTTTGGTTTAGATGATATACAGTGCCCTCCACTAATATTGGCACCCTCTGTAAATCTGAGCAAAGGTGGCTGTGAAAATTAATCTGCATTGTTTATCCTTTTGATCTTTCATTCAAAAAAAAAAAAATCTAACCTATCATTGAAGTAAAACAATTGAAAACGATGTCCTTTTCCCAAGATAACAGCTCGGAGTTTTCTCCTGTAATGCCTCAATAGTTTGGAGAACACCATTCATCCAGAATCACTCCAGACCTTTAGATTACCAGCTCCGTGTTAGTTCTCCTCTTCAAGTTTCAGGTCAGAGGACTGGGACAGCTGTGGCAAAAGCTTAATTTTGTGCTCAGTGACTAATTCTTGCATTCATTTTGATGTTTGTTTTGGATTATAGTCCCAGTGGAAGACCCAACCATGGCCCATTATAAGATTTCTAACAGAGTCAGTGAATTATTTTTATCTGCTGGTATTTGATAGAATCCATGATGCCCAGGACCTCCAGCTGAAATATAAACCCAAAACATTAAAAACACAGCGGTTTTGGGTTCACCAAACCCATCTTGAGTGATTGCTGCTAAAAACCTACTGTTTTCATCACATCTGTAGTTCCATGCTGAACATGCTGGAGAGTGTTTTTGGATGTGCTGATGTAGGGGCTGTTTATAATTATAATTGTAAAAACATTAGAATAAAATTGAACAGAATAGAAAAAAGAACCAAGTAAATATTCTGCGGTGCCATAACTTACACAATGACAACAAATAATAAAAAAATATAAATATATCAACTAAAAAATGTATAAATGAAGTAAAATTTAATCATTACCAGGGCCAATTTGTTACATGAATTATGTGCTATTTAGGGGTTTGATTATGTAGGAGTGGCAAAAATGTACAAGAATTACAGAGAACGTGCGAGTATTGAATGTGTGTGTGTGTGTGTGTGTGGGCATATGTGTTAGTGACTGAATTTTTGGATGCGTTCAGATGGAAAGTGAGGACTCTCTATCTCTTTCTCACACACACACACACACACACACACGCACACACACACACACACACAAACACAACCTGAGCAGCCGTGTTCGGACTGCACCTGTTTATTTCTCTCACACAGGTGTTTCTTCACCATCTGCACTCTGCTATATGAGATATACATATCAGTATTATATTTGTTGTTTCTCCTAAACAGAATTATGATTTTAAATGGATATCAGATCTTAGTCCATGAAATTTCATTTGAGAAAAAGACGCTTGTTATCTCACATGGGTCTCCTCTGGAGTTTCAGTACAGATGTCAATGATATCTGAAACTTGACTTGATCCAAGATTCCAAATTATGCAATTAAATGCCAACAGCTGTCTCATCCATGACTGTCTTAATTTGTTCTTTTAGGCAAAACCTAGTTGATACCAAAAAACATCCCTATACGTACAATACAGTTTTCCATTCTGATCTATTCCGAAGTCCCCTACCCTTGGGCAGTGCCTACAAAACAAGTTGTTCTGCAGCAAATAATTCATGCCTCAACACAGCCATAACCATGTCAATTTACAACCCCTCTATTCACAGTCTCCCATAAAAGGAAATGACATTCACGCCTATCTGCCACAATGGCATGTCCACACTGACAGCAGACTGCTGAGGGGGAAAGGATGTAATCGAACGGGTCCGTGATTTAGCATGGAAAATGAGCCAGTCTATATTAAAATTACCGTCCAACCATATAGCAGAGAATAAATAATCAACAAGATCAAATATTCCTTACCTCTTTCTTAGTGGGACTGTCCTCAGTATTTAAAATCAGGCATCAGCTAAAAGTAGGTAACCTGGGTGCCTAAATTGGTTCCTTTTCTTAACATAGATTTTAACACAGAAATATCCTTTTATCTGTTGTTTACTATACACAACTATCGTAACAGGGTTGACATTTAAGACAAATGTCTGACTAACAAACATAAATCAAACTTTAAATGAATTTAAGATGTCCTATAAAGCTCAATTCTTGAAAGAGAAAAATCTTATTTTATGGAAAGTTAATTGCTTAAAAATATAGTGGCAACAGGGTTAACACAATTTAAATATTACAATTCTAACAAATAAAGTTTCATGAAAACATGACCTAGTCTAAAAAAAGCTAATAAAAAAGATTGTGCATTTGCTAGGACATAGCAAGGAAAAACAAACAGGTATTATACACAAAGATGGGAACAGGCTGAGAACGCATCCTCATAATGAAAGGAAAAAGGTGAAATCTGATTAACACACAGTAATATGAGAGACAAAAATGCCACCAGTTTTGCAAAATGAGCCAAACACATTCTGTGACTTCTGAAAGCATGACTGTCCTTTTGACTTCTCTCTCAGCCTCTTTCTCACCTGTATCGTGGCCAGGTACTCGGTCATGGCGCAGGAAGAATCGCACCTCTGCCCTTTGCTGACCCCAGCGCTGCAGTACTTCAATAATTCGCTCGCTGTCACCGATCACACGCTCTAAAAACGTCACAACCAATAGGAAACAAGGGATGCAAATTAGGTGGCAAAGATCCATTCTCAAAGCGATGCATCACTGCACTGCACCTGTCCACAGTTGCATGGACAGGTGCAGAAATATGAATTCTATACATTTTATTATTCATTTTATTTAGTTCACTCCAAATGTTTCTTTGGGTAGAACACAAAAGGAGATAGTATTACAAATGTCTATGCTGCTCTTGATAAATAGTGACAGAAATTAAATTGCTGGGCAAACTTGCTTAAAGAGCGACAAAGCATATCAAGATAACATTTTGAAATGAACTTGCTCAACAGGCAAAAAAACACAAAAGGTGCAGGTCAGCACATACCAGATCCTCTCCACATCTCGGCCAGATAGCAGTCCACCTCCCCCGGCTCTTTACACATGTCCACCACATCTCGACACAGTGTCTCCGGCGTGATGGGAAGCTCGGTGAAGTGCTTGTCACTATTGCTGAGGTAAACCGTTAGGAACATCTGAGTCAATAAAAAAAGACAAAACAACAGACAGTGTTATAACAACAATAATTGTATTACTTAAACCTAAACTTTTAGGCAACATGTCTAATGTTCAAATACATTTTAGCACAATTTTGTATTTATTTATTTATTTATTTTTAATTACCCCATTTCAGTTAGCTGCTAATGCAAGTATATATATTTTTTATGGTTTTAATCAAATATTTAGATTTTATTTTTCAGCTTAGATTATTAGTCATTTTGTAATATGATTTAGAATCTTTGTCTTTTTATTATTGCAATTTAGCATTTTTATTTGTAGGAATTTAACTTAAAATTATACTTTTTTAGTTGTTTCTAATTTTCTTCTCTTTTCTTTTTTTTAAAATATAGTTTAAGTTTTGTCATTTTCTAATTAAGTGTTTATTCTTTTTTTTTATTTCAGCTATATTTCAATTAGAAAAAAAGAACAGTTTTGATATTTTTAGTACTGGGGAATGATTAATTGTATGTACATAGTATATGTATGTGTGTACTGCATATTTATTATGTATATATAAATACAAAAACATGCAAGTATACATTTTTTTTTAAAATTACATATACATATATATATATCATGATTAATCGCTTCCTAGCACTAGTTATTTCTAGCTAACAATATAAAATCTAGTAAACAAAACAGTGATTTTTTCTTCTTAAGATCCATACAGACAGTCTAAAAAGCCTATACAGCTAAAAATGTTAACTGAAGAGGTTCTTGCTTTTACATATTAAGGCAGCTTCATTACGAATGCTCTCAATCACTCAGACTGTTTATAGATGTGCGATGCGACTTTATGCCAGATGCCCACGTAATCTTTATAATACAGCTGTGAATGTGGGAGAAAATGCCAAGATGGACGGTTGACAGCAAAAGATGCTGTATTTCTGTCTTGGCACTTTAATTGCAGCCAGCACAGATGGCTGTCACATCAAGAGGGTTCTTATCCAGAAATAAAACACAAGCATGGGGTAATTAGTCAGAGAGCAAGGAGGTAATTGATTTGTAATTCCGAAGCGAACAGCAGTTTTGGAAGAAAAAGACAAGGTCATTGTCAATGTGGGTTACATCACTAATGTAAATTAAGGATAAAATGAATGAGATTGTTTAATAAACATCAAGAACGAGAACATAAACTCAGTGTCTCAACTGATAAGGAGTAAGCATATTTTTGAAGGACAATTCTGCTAGTGTGTGTTTATTTTCAGACTATCGGCAGCAGAGTTATTATCACTGCTGATAGAGTGCAAAAACACTCAGCAGTTCTCTGTTACTATGTCTATGTGTGTGTGTGTTCATGCTTTGCCAAGCAACGCTGAGGTACTACTGTCACACCAGATGGGCAGAGGCAAAACTCAGCGGCTCTTCCACCTTAACCCGAGTCACACGACGGGACAGGGAACAGTGCTGCATAACCGTTCTTGAACGCACTTCATTTATTACATAATTTTCTTAAATACTTGACTCTGATTGGTCAACTGCTACATTATACAGTCAAATAGCAATGCTACTAATTTTTAACTGTTGTCATATTAACCAGTTTCTTATGTTGTATTGCTGGCTCTTTTATTCACAATAAAACTATTTTAACTAAAAATACTGTTTAGTTTTTCATTTTTATTTAATTGAATTCATTTCTATATATTCAGATCAATTACATTTTGTAAACTTAAAAAAAAAAATGAAATTCTCAGATTTCACCAGCTGAACACTGTAATGTGAAATTTACTTAACAAGCTTACTTAAGTGACTAACTGAAATAAGTACTAACATGTACCAAAATACAAATAAATAAAATCTAAATCTTATTTTTTATATATATATTTTATATATTTTTTTATAAATAAATCATGTAAATTATTTATAATGCAAATATAAAATAAAGATTAAATCAAAATATTAATAAATATAATGGTACATAAATAATATGAAACACTGCACTAAAGCATCTGAATTTCAAGAAGGTAAAATGATATAAAATAATTTTAAATATTTCAATCACCAAAATAAATAAATAAATATTCAATGCACTAATGCTATTTTAATATTATTTTAAACTTATTTTAAACATTTCCAAGTTTTTTGTCTAATATTTTTTATAATATATATGTCAGCTTTATTTGAATTAAAGTAAATAAAAATTTTCGCTAAACATTATTTTCTCGATTCCTATTTGGTTGTAGCTGCAGACCGCCAACAAACATCTGACGCTGACATTAGCCCTTACTGCTGTTTTTAAAAGAGCTAGATTTGTTCAAACCTTTATCAGTATTTGCTGATCTGTACAATATCAGAGCTGTGACATTCGTGTGCCGTCACACACAGCTGTGTGAAATGGCTTTAAGAGGCCTTCGCTCCTTCAGTGCGCACACACTTACATACATTCCAAGTCTAATCTGGCTTTGGATGCGCACATGACTGCTAAAGCACTTGTATCAATGCCTACTGTCATGCTGCAAGCATGCATGAATGAATGTTTGACAAGATTCAGTCAGGAATAGCTGAGGTTAGGGCTTGTAATCCTGTAGTCTCTGAAATAATGTCCAACTGATCCAAATAGATCTGTAAAAATGAAGCCTGTTAAAGACTGCAGATCAACACTACAATGCCTGTGAATCACGATAAAATATTGTACATTTCATCTAACAGAATAAAATTCAAAAAACGTAATCACTGTCAGTAGTTTACCTGAAAAATTAAATTCTGTGATTAATTACTCGTCCTCATGTGGTTCCAAAACCATAAGACCTTTGTTCTTCAGAACACAAATTAAGATATTTCAGATCAAATAAAATAAAATCTGCAAAATCATTTTGCTAATCTCTTAAATATTAAGATTCCTTTAATGGTTCCAATGTATTTTTACAACGATGCCACAGGAGAAACAGATTAGCTTTCCATACAGAACCTTTCAGTAGACAGTTCTCAAAAGAACCATTTTCTTTTTATTCTTAATGCTGAAGACCATTTGAATCATATGAATCATATTATTTTTTTTCTTTTTCCCCTATAAAGAATATTTTGTGGAATGAAAAGGTTCCACAGTTGTGAGGTTTTTCACAGAACCAACAGTGCCAATAAAGAACCTTCATTTTTAAGAGTGTTTATTGGAATCTGTGGTTCCATAAAGAACCTTTAACATCCATTGAAACGCTCCATTGCACAAAGGTAAAATTGTTCTTTTAGAAGGATCTTTGAAGAACCTAAAATGGTTCTTCTATGGAACTTGTGGAAAAACTCCTTTTTGGAAGCTTTATTCTTGGGGGTGTAGACCGTATAGCCCTTCCGTTTAAGTAAGATGGATGATTTTATTTCTCTCAGGCCATTCTGTCTGAATCTCTTGGGCTGACCAATGATAGACTTAATTAGATGAATGACCCTCGATGGAAATGGAATTCCATTAATCTCTCTTTAATGTATATCTTCCTCTAATGTCCTTACGCTGTATGTCTAAAAGCAAACTAAACGCTAGCCCCACTCGTCTCTGGGTTATGGTTTATAAGATGAGCTCTTAAAAGATCCAAATTGAATTATGGATGGAGCATATTGCCTCATGTCTACTTAGAAACCGCAGACTCTTATGTAGTATTTTCCTTTGTGGAGTTGTTAATTCTTCATTAAATGCATACGGTGGTAAAATCTTCCTACGGTGATATATATAAGCCATTCCAAAACAATGCTAAAATATTCTAAATTAAACATTATTTTTGCCATCCCAAATAGCTAATGTGACTATTTTCCAAATTTCAGATACAGATATTCTTTGTATTTTGGTCTCCCGTAATGTTTTTTTAAGTAGGGCATGTGTCTAAATGTCTGGCTTAGTGTCCATAGTGTGTTGAATCCTAGAGAGATCGCACACAGAAAAGCCCTTTTGCCGAAAGCCAGCCTGCGGCGGTGATCCCACACTTGATCCCCAGAGTAATATTTCTGAGAAATCTTAAGTGACATAATGCTGTCCTAGGGCATGGGACAGAGCTTTAGGATCACTGTAATGAAGCACTATTTTGCAACAGGACACTGTTTACGTTGCCACAGGTAACCACATGTGATGTCATGGATTTGAATAGCCAAACATGCTGGCATTTACCATTAGCTGACAAGCGCTAAACCCTCACTGAATTTCCTGGAGACCTCATTTGTTTCTGAGTTTAAGGAGAACTTAAGTTTACACACAAAATAAGATAAGTTAAAAGTGTGTTTTAACTGTTTTTGACCATGTCATGAAAGTATGAACATACAGACACCTGGAGATTATATGCTGGTTGATGTTGGTTTGGATCTGAAGACAGGTTAAGCTGATGGCTGGATTAAGCCGGCGAACACAACATATGCTGTTACCAACCCATGCCGAACTTCTCAGCATCTAGAGTTTCTCTCCAGTTAATACTAAGACAGAATTACTCTTAACTGACTTGGTTTTGCTTATACCTTCATATGTTCCCTACACATTTCGATCATGAATCCATTCAAAATGTGACCCAGTTCATTGGGTCATTTTGAGTGGACAAGGAAAATGTACACCATTCCTATTCAAAGTCCAGGGGTGTAACCCTGGGCAACTTTGCATGTTGTGCATCAAAAGAATAAACATTAAACAAAAGGTTTGATGACTAAACCGTGCCTTTGTCAACAGTCCATTTTCACAGTGCACAGCTTTGACGCAATGACATTCAAGTTAACGCCTACGATCATTAACCCTAAAGGGTCTCAAACTTAACCAAGCCACAAAACCTCATAAATAGCATGGCATTTGCGACATGTTTCCATTCTTAATTATTTTTCCTGTTTATAATGTTGAAAACAGTAGACGCACTGTTCAGCTCAAATGGATAACTAATGACATTGTCTGTTCTGCAACGTACAATGTACAGTCAGTGCCCGTGCCACGTGGTTTCCATCAACTGTAAAGGTTCATTGCCTTGACTATTGGAGCTTGTGGAAAGGTGGGCAGAAATCACATTTCGACTCGATGAATGAAAAGCAGTCAGCCACAAAGTCGAAGAAAATCTACTATGCCTTCACAAAGAGGTAATCCAACGCAGGAGAGCATCAATTATTCAGTCTGATCACTACAAGAGCATCTGTCAATACATGCTCTGATCGGACAACACTTAGGATCATGGTTTACTCTATAATGTGGGTTCATTTAAGCTCTCACGATTTGTTTGGAAGTAGCAGCTCGGTACTTCTGTAAGTCACAGGACAGAACCCGCAGATTCAGCAGGCTGTCAGCCCGCAGTGTGTGTGCGCTTATACGGGCACAGAATCAGCCATATGGCCCCTGCAGTGGATTGACACAAAGCACGACTAATGTGAGGATTAGACTTGAGTTCATACTCTACCCTCCTACCCACACACTGACCCTACGAATCCCCTTCGGCTACCGGGAGCATAAAGTTGATTGAATAAAAATGCTGAAGCTTCAAAAATATAGAGTGGACTCACTCAAGGTCCTTGACGGTTTAATTTAAACTAAAGAAGAGTTGAGCCAACTGCATATGTCCTCTGTTCGGCAGTACAGACCCTGCTTATTGTAGCTAGAAATAGCTTGAAGTTCAAAGTTAAAACATTCCGAATGCCTGATTACCGGCTGGTCCTTGGGAGCCGGGTTTTCCAAACACGGGCTCCTCTGCATAGCAGCAATGTTGTGGTGTGGAATGTGATCTTGGCAACAGTTGCCGTGGCAACCGGCCGCCGCAATTCTGGTCATTGTTTCCCGCTGAGGGCCTCAGGTGGCTGAAAGGGCCCGACAACAATCAGCGATATTTATAACTCCTAATGCACAGCCTTTGAACTGAAGTGGGCTACGGAATTAAATTACTACAAGCTAATCTTATTCCACAAGTGCTCCCGGACTAAGTCATCTATTCACCTGTCAAATCAATTTCGAGTCTTGAAAATAGCTGCTCTGGGTACTTACACAATGGGAATTGCACAAAATACACGACCACATGAAGACCCTACAATACCTTTCAACAGGGGGAAGCTATGCGACCAAAATCAACTTCCTCTAGGGGAACTTTAAACAATGCCTTGATATTCTGAATGCAATTTAAGTTCGAACAGCAACAAGGACAATGCAGCTTAGTTCTGTAAAATGTCACACTGAGAGGAATATCCCACTTCTACTTTTTTCAAACACAATTGTTGTTCCTTTGAGAATTAAGGGAGCTAGTAATTCACAGGAAAAACTATGAACTCAGCGTCTGAGGTAAGAAATGATTTATGGAACAAAGAACACAGTCAGTATTCAGGCAGCTCTCAATGCTGAAAGAATACGCTTCATCACAAAAGCTCAAAAACACTGTGGTTCTCGCAAACACAGAGTATGACCTCAAATAGCTGCTTTAGGAGATTATCGAGGACCTAAAACTGACCGTGACTCAAACTAAAATGATGATTTATGAAGACAAATATTTCTTTGCAAGCTAAATATCTCAGACACACCAGTGCTATATAAACACTAAAAGGTTTCAAAACAGAGACGATACCTAGAATTTAAAATGCCTGAAGATTTGTCTCTGCCTCTTTCATTACTCACATTTGTAAATTCGTAAAATGAAAAATCTGAATATCTAATTTGGGTTTCTCCACAGGGATTATCATTTACAGTAATGCAGAAAAGCTATAAATCCATGGATATTACTGATGGTTCATCCAGATTGAAGGCGGACATCCGGTGACAAAGCCGGTGGAGATTAAGCACTTGCTTGAAAACGAACCTTTAGATCAACGAGTTTTCCCCAGGACTGGAAGTTTATTAGAAATGAAAAGGTCAAAAAGATAAATGGCCCTTCAACGGTCATCAATATTGGCAGAGGTGACACGGTCATATGTTTTTACTTGGACGGTGGGGTGTATGAATGTGTGACTCACCAACACCATGAGTGACTCACTCGACTAGTGACAGCAAAGAGATAGCAGGTGCTTATCACAAACTAAAGCCTATATACGTACAATCTCAAACACTCTAACATTTCTAAAATTCTTATCAAGCAAATGATCTCTTTTATACATTATTGAATATTTGGTTACGTTCTGTGTGTATAATGTAATATTTCATTGTGTACAATCCCTGACACCTTATTTGGCACAAGGAACTGCAGAATGATTTCAGTTCTGGTTGAATAAGGTGTTTCCTGCATTTCACCCTTCCTTCCATTTCTTGATTAATTACAGCACCTGTGTTGAGGTAATTCAACATCTCTAAGGAACCATTTACTGGAGTTAATTAAAAGACACACAGTGTTCTGGATGTGTGTTTGTTATCAGAAAGCAGCAGATGAAATCCAAACAGGAAAACAGGTAATTCAATCCATACCTCCTATTTCTTTGACAAAATCCCCATAACACTGCTTCCTGGAAATATATAGAATCTATCTAAAACAATCAAAGCTGCTTAGAGGAACACACGAAGTAACATTTTACCAAGGCATTTGTTGAGTACATCAATAACAAAGAAGCACTGGTGATGCTTAGAGGTGAAAATTAATGTATAGCAGCGCATTATACACTTCATCTCGACTGAACTTACCGGCATCATATTGAAAAAGACCTCCAGATATTCGGTATTCCGTATACTGAAGAATATAAAGACCTTTCCCTGGCCTCTCAAGAAGTGTTTCTTATTGTTGTTTTATGCAGGTAAATTATGCACGTATTATCCTCTTCTTTTACGTACCATTATTTTAAATTAGTCTCTTCTGATATTCTGCGACAACTTTGTAACGTTGATTTATTATAGAAACCTGTTGCAGAATGAACCGAGATGAACTCGGTAAATACAGTAAAGTTTCTTATACGAAGCGCTCAGACGTGGGGAACCGCAGACCACCGATCACACCGAACCATTTGTGTACGCAGAGATTTGCGACCGCTATAAAATACGAGCGAAATAAAGATAACGGTCGTCCGCGAGCATATCAGCTACTGTCCGCTAAGCTGATTGCAGGTCCACATTATATCCGTGCGGGCGAGGTTTTTCGCTGGATCAACAAACGCAACCCAACCCAAGATGACGCTGCGCGAGATCCCGAATATCCCTGGCGCGTGCATGACAAACTCCGCCTCGCGCCACCCGCGCGCTTCCCGCCCACTTCATCATCTCTGAGGAGACGTTCGCGTTCAGCTAAGATCCGGTTTGAAGATTTTATATGGCTTTGTCTTATTTGTCTTATTTATAGTGTCTCGCACTCTTTAGAAGCTTTTAAAACGAATATTGAGGAACATAAAGGACCTGTCAGAAATATTAAAAGCTGTCGGTACAACACTCAGTTTCATTGTACGAATGCACAAGCTAACTAACAAAATCGAAACGTTTATAAATACCCATAATAGATTAGAAATAACCAACACTGTTATGAGTGAAATACAACAAAGAAACTGAAATAACCCATACGAAAATTAGCCTAAAGGTGGTAGACTTTAAAGTAAAGTAGAGACACTTTCTGCTTTTTCTTTATCACCACACAAAAACTAGATACTGAAATTAAGTGATTTTTAAAAATAATATTTATTTTGCTTCTGTACTACAATATTATCAATCGATAATAGCCTTAACTCGTTTGGATTTTCCTCGTTTGTATTTATATGAAGTTGTGACGCCCATTCTTAATGCTCTTAGGCTGCCTTACCGTTTATTGCAAATGCAATACATTACATAATTACATTTAAAAAAATAAATTCATTTATTTGCTTCATTTCATTCAGATTCAGTTAAGCATAACAGTACAAATAACAATATACATACCTTTATATTATATAACCTGACCACTAAACCAATGCATCACTCAAAACTTTCGTTCTATATGATATATATATGCTTGTCTAATCATGGGGACCTACAAATATTGTAATATACTGGAATTTAACTTGTTTAGTCCCCATAATGTAGGTAATACCAGTACACAAACACACACAGCATCTGAATGCATTTTTTTTTTTTTTTTTTTGTGCAGAGGGGGGGCGGAGGGTGCTTGAGCACCCGCCCCTTTCCTCCTGGATGCCTCAAGTGCCCTTTTCTTGTTTT
>JAUMHP010000079.1:9792205-9807139 GCA_032361065.1 Enteromius trimaculatus | reverse complement strand
CTATTAATCTCAATTTTTCTAAATAAACGGATCTGGCTCACATCAGTCACATGACTGCCATTAACCAATGCTCGCTCTTGAGGGCAGAGCCTGCTGTTACGAGCCAGTATGGACTTCAGCACCCGGTGCATCATGGGTATTTCGTTAGAGTTTACTTATTTTTGTGTTATTTAAGCAAGACAGTTGCGTTTTTGTATTAGTGATATTATGTGGGTTTATGTTCAAGTTAGATTGGGGGGGTTGGTTCATTAGCAGCCCTTTTATATTAAAGTGTAGAGTTACCATCATAGAGAGATGTGTGTAGAGGAGTGACTTGTTGATATTGCCTATTGTATTTGAAGTGCTACATAATAATCGCCGTTAAGGTAAGTTGCTGTTTAACCTACTATCTGTCCTCTTTTTTTTTATTTTGAACACCTGTCCTATTATATATCTCTGCATGGCCCTGCTGTTACTGTATACAGCAGTTAAAGAGTGTCTCAATTGGATCTACTTTACAAACTTGTATATTTCTTAAAATGATATGTAATCCTTCTAATAATCATACTAGAAATGTGTCCTTTAATAATAGACAGTTGTAATATCACAAATATATATTTTAAATAATTTTTCATTGTATTTTTTTAAATGTGACTTTATCCTATTATTATAACACTGTACAACTGATCCAGCATGTGAAGCAATAGGACACACATCCAGGTAGAGTTGATACTGTGTCTTAACCGTACCCCTCTGACATGCTCGCTGATTTCTCTAGATAATGGAAAGACCTCGCATGGCACAATATCATGTATGTCTATTTTTAGAGCACAGAGTAATGTTTGCAATGATGTATCTTTAGTTAAACAAAATAATTATAATAAGCTATTCATTGTGGAAGGGACCTGGTGAAATGAAAATCTCACCTTGGAAAAATCTTTTGCTAATATCTTTGGTGTGGAAAGACGCACACTGAAATTTGCCATGATCAAAGAGAACAATACACACATGTGGAGGAAAAATCACAGCATGGGGTTCTTGTGTATGCCAGTTATTTAAGGTGTTTTAACTGTACACATGTCTCAAATGTACGCTCAAATTTTCAGTCCTGTAGACTAAACATCTTTGGGATAGGGGATGATGGTATTGTTTACCATTTGTATAACCACAGCTTTTTGCACTCTGGTTGTTGTAGCAAAACCATGGCTCATTTCTGCTTACCGTTGTTTAAATGTAGCAATCATGGTTTTATTTTGTAGTAAAATAATGGTTCATTTTCGTAAGGGGTGTTGCTGGACATGGTACTCTGGTAATGTATTTTGGGCATGTTATGTCAATATGTGGATATTTCCTGCATCTGTATGACAATCATTCTGTCGATCACATAGGCTATATGGGACCCTGGACCACAAAATCAGTCATAAGGGTCAATTTTTGGAAAGCTGAATAAATATGCTTTGATGTATTATTTGTTAGAATATTATAATGGTTGCCTATGATACAGCTATTTGAAAATATGGAATCTAACGAATCTAAATCTCATAAAAATCTATTTTAAAGTTGACCAAATGAATATCTTAGCAATGCATATTACTAATCAAAAGGTTTAGATATATTTACATTAGGAAATGTACAAACTATTGTTGGAACATGATCTTTTCTTAATATCTTGGATAATTTTAACCCATACATTACATACATACAATGCAGTTTTAATACATTTTTTTGGGTCATCATTTCACTGGTGTTATCAGGTCAAACCAAAATACACATGGAATAAATTAACATATAAACCAGACATTTGACAAGAATATAATATGTTGACTAGACCTTTCTTACCTGACCTACTCGGGCAAGGGCTGTCGTGGTACAGCAGCGGCTAGACTGTAATGGCAAAAAGAGATATCTCAAGTATGATGCAAATACCTCTGGCAGATCTGTTATCTTAACTATAAGCAGAATGTCCTTTCAACACTGTGGCTGAGATGATAGCCAGGTGGGGGTCCGTATTAAAGCACTGTCTGAGTATGCAGCTGAATGGTGTTATGTGGTGCAAACCACTGCCATAAGACAAGAAACATCTTGAGCAAAAGCTGCTGTAATAGTGGTTCAACTCCCTGTAATGAAGGGAGAAGAACTACTTCGAGGAGCTTACAGCAATAATTAAATATAGGGATTGATCCAGAACTGTGGTCATAAATAAGGGGGGGCATAAATAAGATGTATTTTGTTTCTTAGAAATGTGGTTGAAAATATTTTTTGCCATAAATTCGACTAGCCACACCTAGTGACCTTATTACCAGTAAGCCAGCAAGATACCACCTAACTACTAGGTTGGCCAGCACCACAAAAAAAAAAAAAAAAAAAATCTACAACCACACACTTACACACTGCATATAGAATCCCCTTTTAGTGCTTGCAAAGACCTCTTCGTGTCTTTTTCTGTTCCGTTTCTTTTGTCTTTTCCCATCTCTCTCCCTCTCTCTCTCAGCGTCTTTCTTGACCTTGTGGAGCACCCATGATTGATAGGTTGAGGACAGTGTTATGGCAGGTTCCGTACATTCTAGATTAATGATGTTTGGCTCAGATTTACAGGGATTTGGCTGTAAAACTGCCCCTGTTGAATGAACAGTACAGATTCCAGTGCAATTTTCAAAGTAAAAGCTGCCAAAAGAATGTTCAGGATATAGGACTGTTTCCTTTCAGTACCTTTGTTTTTTGTGCTTAGAGTTGTGTGTGTGTTCTGTCCTCTACTGGACAAGAGCAGTTATGACAGATGCCTAACCACTCCCCAAAGTAAGGTCCCACCCTGTTAGTCAATATTAATGGACAACACATCTCTGACAGACATTGCTGATCTAGGATCAGGCACGACCTGTGCTTTGTTACTTCACCTTAAAATACAACTGAGCCAGACTCTGCAGTTCTAGTTATACAGTCACCAGGGGGTATGACATCAGACCTTATTTTGCTTCAGACAGGGCGGTGTATGTTGTGACGGATGGTCTGGTCTGGGGTGAGGCAGGTGGAGGGATGTGTTTTTGAGTACTGCCAGATGACACTTGTCCCTGAATGTCCCAAAAACACACAAACAACCTCTGAAGGCTTTAAGTAATTTTAAAAGGATAAGGCATATTGTCAACGTAGTATCATTAATGAAATCAACATTGGCAAACATTTAATATATTTTTTTATATTACACATTTTTTTTCATAGCTTTCAGTGGATCAAAGTGCATTTATACTTTAATGACCTTAAAAACCTTTTATTAATTAAATGCTTCTTGTAATGTTTTGTAGACATCCAAATTATGTGAACTTCTAGGGTTAGAAAGTTCAAATGAAAGTGCTAAATGAATAAATAATAATATACACATATTAGTATATAAATATATTTTGTAATAAAAATATTTTTTTTGAGATGATAAGTCAGACAGGCAGCCAGCAACATCCTGCAACATTTTCTTCAACACTCTTAAGGTATGTTATTATTTGTTATATATTTTCAGTATTTCACATGTAAATGAAATATTTTTAAGCACCTGCTTAACATGTTATTTTATTAAATATATTACACTGTCAAAGTAGGTGCTGAAATAATATTTCCATTGGTGAGGAAAAAAACGGAGGAAATTATGTTATTTATGACAGTCCACTACATCTAAAGTGTTTAAATCTAGATTTTGTAATGTATTATTTTTTCACTAGATGGCGCTATGCAGAAACATTTACTACAGAGGAATGGAACAGTGCTTCCTTTCGTGATGCACCATGTGCAGGAGCTCACTGCTTCTCTCAAACTGTAACGTGCCATTATTTTCCACGCACATTTGTATTCACTAAGTTTGAGACTGCTTGCGATTGCTTGAGAATGTGAAAGCCCAAGGAACTTGCTACACTACTGTGGTCCGTACATGCTTTAAAACTGAACCAATATTTTCTTAATCATTTACACGTTACAGTTTTCATAATTTGAACTCTGTAAACATGAATGCGTTTATTCTATAACCAAAAATGTATTATCAGGGGTGCAAAGCAGAATTATCCTTTATAACTAAGAATGTCACCCCAATTTCCACAAAGCGTGAACCACTGCCCATTGTACTTGGTGTGTTTGTGGTGTGTGTGAGGGAGGGAGTGTCTTTTTTCAAACCCAAAAAACTCATTATAGTTTATTAAGTGCACAAGAAAAATTTCCAAGTCAATGATGTGAATGAATGACTTGAATGCTTGACATCGTATATGTTCCCTGATGCACGTTTTGTCTGTTTCCACAGGGAAAGGACAGCGGAGGAGAAAAACAGAGCAAGGGAAGCGAAAAATAATAGGAGAGTGCTTCTTGTGCTGTTTAATCTCCAGACAGTCCCTAATTTCTCTAATTATCAAGCTGCTAAGCAAACAGAGGCAAGCAGGCAGGAATTGGCCGTCTCCTGCGGCTTACACTTCGGGGGGTCGTGTCTAATTTGAGGGAAGACCCGGTCCATCTCTTGCATGAACACATCTAGGGCTAACACACCCCTACCAGTGCAGCCCCTCCCAGTCGACCCCTACCCACACGCACCAGCTTTATGGCAGATGGCGTAGTTCACCCTCCCTCCGAACCTCCATTCCACCCCCACCCTCGGCAGCTTTTGTGCCCCTGTGCGTGCAGTGTTAGGGGGCTGCGACAACAACAGCCCTCCCCATAGCTTCCACTCGCCCTTGCCCTATTGTAAGCTGGATTCAGGCTTCATACATGGCGCCATTATCAGGTGCCCTAACAGGGTTGTCAGCACCCGAAAAATCGTTTTATTCCCAGTGGTTGTGCATCAGGGCCACTGGAGTTTGCAGTACTTTCCTGACACACTTGACCGGGTTTGATCTTCAATTATTGCCAGAAGCACAGGAACATTTTAAAGGCCTGAATGTTTTCAATAGCTTACTATTGACATCTTTGCTTAACTGTTGAGCTTAAACATGGTTTCACAAAGTCATAAATGACCAAGTTCTGCTTACCATTAAAGCTTCTGTGGTTTGGCTCCTTTGGCAAGGTTCATTGACTGCTCTTCACCGCAGCTACGTACCTGATCTAGGTCACGCATCAGGCAAAGACTCTGCTTGTACAAGAGTGTTGAGCTGTATAAACCTTGAGCAAGGTCAGAAGTAAACAGTTATACTCAACAGAGGCTTTGACCATTGTTGTCTCTTCGCCAGGGTATGCTCTTTTTTTGTAGCTGAACACTTGATAAAAATGGCAAATGCGGGCAAAGATTCTGCTTGGTCATGAGTGTTATGTAACTGCTAAGGGACTTCTGTTTCCCTGAGGTTATCTCCATGACAACAGGGTTCAAGTCTCTTGGGACTTTTGGCACACGCGACCCTTCTACGGGGCACGACCCCAGGGGCATGGGGGTAGGGACACGTGTGGGTTAAAGGTCGCTGGACACTAACAGCGAATTGGGACAGGGTTATGGTGACACAGGCCGAGGTCGCCTTAGAAAAAGCCTCATATCCATAGCATTAGTTGCGGTCAAAGAAGTCTTTTCTGGCCATCAAAACCGTGATGACCCTTGGAGCGAATGGCACACGCCACCAATTTAATCTGATAGACAACTAAGTCACAATCCTGTTTCTGCCTCAGTTTGGCTAGTTTCTTTCTTGAATAAATCTATGACCATTTTATGCCAAGTAGGTGAAGCTTTGCTTATGTTGCATTCTGCAGCCCCTGGAGATTTTAGCAAAGGTTTGCCAGAGTTTACTTTTGCCCCTCTCCAGGACCATAAACTCCTTCTCTGAAATTCACCTTCGACAGTGAGGAGGACATGTATGACTCAGTGTTTTAGTAGGAAATGGATTAGGGTTTTTTTTTTTTTTTTTTCAATGACCAACATTTACATTTGGCTACACCCTTGACCCTTTCCATTCAGTTTTGGGCTACTTTTCATGGTTTGGTCCTTAAAGTGTAGGCAACAGAGCAAGGAGCCAAATAGAAGGTGGACAAGAAAAAATCAATACTTTGTGTGTCCAGTGGCGTATACAGATGACAAATGCAGCAACAGAAGACGCCAAGATCAGTGGGCCAATGTGGAGAGCGAGAGAGAGAGAAGAATGAAATGAGAAAAAAAAAAAATACAAGGAATGAGTTGGGAAAAGAGTCAGGCCCCCACTCTCTCCTTCCTCTTCCCTTTGTTTTTCTCTTTTTCTTTTCTTGTGAACTGTAACGTGTTCTTCAGTTCGTATTGTTATTGCCTGACAACCTGCTGACACTCATCCACCAACTCCCCGAAATTCTTGTTGCCCTCTCCCACAGTCGTTCGTTCTTGGTTTCACGTGCATATTTCTGTCTCGCAGCCTTGCGTATCGTATTGTATAGTTACTATTTATTACTTTCTCCACAAGTTATAAGAGTCTGGGAAGAGAGAAGAGAAGGGCGTCGGGTTTGAGATTTGTGGCTGTGGTCATTCCAGCAGCTCTTGTCCCACCTGCCATCCATCCATGATGGAGGGGGTGAAAGAAGAGTAGAGTGGGGAGCTGCATCTCTCTTTCCCTCGGCTAACTCACCCTGACAGGCGGGAACGCAGACTGCAGAGAGGAGGAGGACGACGAGGAGGGGCCTCAGCCCCCACCCTCCAATCAGATGCTCCATTCGCTCTCAGCCAGTGGCAGCAGGGCAAAAACAGTAGCAGGGCTAAAGCTAGTGGTCCTCTCTTCTCCTCTCCTCTTCTGCCTTCTCTTTTCCTAACACTCTAGGCATGGAGTACTATTCCTCCATCTCCTGGGCGTCACGCCTCTCTCCTCCACCCTGGCTGACCACTGCAGTGCATCCACGAGGTACTCTCTCCCTCTCTATCTGATTTTCTTTCCTTCCTTTGGCTCTCCCTCACATACATTCTCGTTGGCTTGTTGCTATCGTAGATTGTTCAAAAGAACTTTTTGGTCAATGCAATGCTGTCGGTGATCCTACTTTGTCCAAACGAAATAGGACCTGTTAATGTTGGAAATGACTGTGTATTTCATTGCAAAAAAAGATCTTCACTCCACTTTTAATGCAACTGATCATCCTAAATTCGTTATGCTGCTCTTATCGGGTTAAGTTTAGCCTTGCATATTTTAAGCACCGCATTGCTCTCTGGGTTGTAAAGTAGTAAACAACCGTTTATGTATTGACACCATCATGAACAGCAGGTGCTGTGGTGCAAAAGATTCCCTCTCTTCACACTTGATCGTAACTTGGTAGAATTCAATTGCACAACTTTTTATTTTTTTCTATTTCAATGCGTATTCTAATATGTTTAACTGTGCTGCCTGTTATGCGTTAAAAAAGACTCTCTTGTGATAGCTGTAGAAATGTGCCCTAAAATAAGTGGAACGGCATTATGCAGATATATATTCACGCATGCATTTCTGCACTTATTTCTCAAATGAGCTGCCTAAACAAAGTTCATATTTTATAGACGAACACTTACGCATGGCCTCTCAAATGGAGAACGCATTTCCAGGCTGAACATTTCTAAAACCAGTGTGTCCACCCCCTCTTCTGTCTCTTGTATTGATTGGTTAATGGCATTATTTGTGGAGTGTGCCTCTCTGGACGTTAGCCCTTTTTGGCCCCCTCGCTGTATTTGTGTGTGTGTTTGGTCAATAGAAGGACATTGAGGCCTGACCGATGGTCATCCTTCAGCGTTATTTGCTTTCACACCAAAGGTCAGGGGGGGTCACAAGAAGTCATAGGGTAATAAGTTTAACCCTGATAGGGCCAAGGTCATGCATAGCGTGACTCCAACAAAACCTAATCAATACTCCCCTCACACTATCCTCTTCCTCATATTCTAGGCAGGACTATTACCTTATTTTTAAAAAGTGATACACAAATACCGTGTGGAGAACGTTACAAACGTTCCTTGAAATATCTTGTAAATGTTTCATTTTCAGTATTACGCCTTTTGTTTTAAGTCAAATGTTTTTGCAAACCCCAAAAAAATGTTTGGTTTTAAAGCAATTCAAAGATGTTCGTGTCGTCTTAGGTGCAGCGAGCCAATTGTTGGAGGCAGCACAGGGCAACACCCACCCGACAGATTTGTGAACCTTCTGGAAATTATTCACTCTGCGCTTCTGCACCTGCACATCTCGTTCTTAACCCTCATTCTTAAACTGATAATACTTTCACGAAATCTAATATCAGTGTTAAAATTTCATATCCAAAAAAGACACGTCAGTATAAAGTCTTTATATGCACTGCGGTTTGCTGTGGAATTCAACTTTTTAAGTCCTGAGAGAAAGACAGCTGGTGTTTGTTCACCATAGCTTGTGATAGAAACCAACTAAATGTTTAAACATGAACCAAGTACGAAAAATGGTAGTGTGGGAAGGTCACCGGCTGGGCCACTGCATACGATAAGAGCCTCCATCTTCACTGAGTCAGCCATTTTACTACAGAACTAATCATCTTCGGGTCATCCAGCCTACACAAGCTGATAGTAACCCTGTTTTTTTACAATTTTGTTTTTTACAAACGTACGCTCAATTTTGCCAAGTTACGGTAAATTTCTCAATCTACAATAATCTACGAATATGCTGTACACTATATATGAAAACCAAAAGGCGTGTACATGCAGCATGATCGCCAATGGAGCTGTAAATCTCCTTTAAAATTCATAGTTTTTGCGAAAGAAAAAACAATGACAGTGACAACATTGTACGGTAGTAAATGCACATACTAATTATGACATTTTTTGCATGTCAAGAATTCATTTAGTTTCGCTGGCAAAATTCTGAAAAGCTTTTCTTTTTTTTTTTCAAATTGGGCAACATATGAGATGAACTGAATACCATTTCAAACTCATTTTTACGTATTGCGATAAATGTTGCCAGGGTTGTTTGCGCTGGGCAAATTAACCATATTAGATTCTGTTATGGTTAGAAAGTTTTTCTAATTTGTTTGCTAGGTATCATCTAGCCTTGAAGCCAGACTGACGAAATATACAACACCAGACTTTACCAAAAAAGACAAAAACTAACCAAAACACAGACATAACAATTACGCAGATTCACAAGAATCTTTTGATCATTCCGTAGTGTTAAAAACAGGTTGACGAATTTACAGCACCCCCTACCCACCCAAAAATATCACCGAAATTAAATACGAATAAATAAAAAAAAACTGTGTACTGTGTACACTAACATACAAGTGTTATCCAAACAGATGTGTTAGCTCATTAACCTGAACTCCTTATGGCTCACAAAGGGAAACTTTGGAAGATCTGTATTATACTGTAATACAGGCTATGTGAGATACTTAACCCTACTGAATAGTGTCACCCCTTTTACCAGGCCAGATACACTCAGTGCTCTTTAACACGCACATACTACATTCCTCCTGTCCCGCTGGACAGAACAAGGGGAAAGAGGGAAAAGGGAAGTGTTTTTTTTTTTACATCTTTCCATCTCAATAAAGTCTCCTTATGATAGCAGCTCTCACAAGAAACCAAGCAATGGTTAAACAGGAAGAAGTGACCTGCAGGGTGGAACGCCTATCAGGCAGGCAGAAGATAGATCAATAAAGGGGGGCCATTGGAAGAAGGAGAGCTGTGTGCTGTTAGACAGTCAGAGAGATAGGGTGGGATTTCACAGGCTAGCAGCACATGGTCGCTGAAAGACACATAGCACACATGTGTGTTTGCAGTAGAAGGCCATGGCGTCTTGGGACTGTCGCTTTTGAGAAAAAGGCAAGGTAAGAAGCTTTTTCAGACAATATCCTGAAATGTTCCCACTGTTGCACGTGTATGTTAAAGCAAGGCTCGAATGATAGATCTCGAAAACGAAAAGCGATACGCAAAAAGTGTTTAGCGCATACTGTACAACATTGCTTCAATGTAAACTGTACGTTTTGCAGATTTGCTTTGCTTAGATTTTTTTTTTTCCCGCAAAAAATTATGCTTTGTCACCATGGGCCCCTGGCCCATATGGCACTGCCAGTAATTCAGTTGATTACAGTAATGCATTCATTGATTGATCACTGAAGCCACTACTGTACAAGCACATCTGCTGATTTCTGAATGAAACGAAAACGAACATTTGTTCGTTTTTTTTTTTTTTTGTTAAATAATAATAATATAGATAATTTACAACTACTACTAATAATATATTTTAATATTATATTGCTAAATAGTTTATTATTTCAAACAATAAACTAAAAATGAAATTGATTCCACCCACTGCATGCTTTATGTCAATTTTATTTTCTAAAAGTTATTAGTTTTATCAATTATAGGAATGTGAATAAATTAAAATGCACATTTATTAATGTAAAGTAGACAGCAATACATATTTTTGGCTTCAAAACATGTGTAAATGTACTGGTACGTATTACTGTGTGCAATATACAATAGGTTATGTTATGAATGTTGAAAAATGTGTTTGATTCTAAGGTGGTTAACTTTAGGCAGGGGCTTGTTCACAAAAGGCTTCTTCTGTCCATAAGCTATCACTAATTAAACATGACTATTGCTCTAATTACGGAAACGTCCAAGACGTCCAGGGTACCAGAGTAGGAAAACTTCAGAGAACACAATAAAGCAGTCCTCATTAATGAGACAAGTGCAACACCCTGGATCCTTCTGTCAAGGGCTGGTCATATTGTCTTTTTTTGTTTTCAATTTTCTACCAGACAATATGACGATAGAGGGGGGTCCCAGGCCACATCCACTGCCAGAGAAGCTGTTCCACTTTTTCAATTGTTTTTTTCCCTCTCGCCCTCTGCCCCTGGTGGGAAAGTATTTAGGACTTTAGGTCTGTGACAAATAAAAATGTCATCCCTGCTCAAGTCTGCTGTGATTGTTTGTGGGCAAACTGGTGCTCGGAGGTCTTGAGATGTTGCCTTACAGTGAGAAGAGATGCTGGGAATGGCTCCGTCCCCTTCACATGCCACCTTTGGTCAAGCCCAAGTTCTGGAACATCGCTGGCCTTTCCTTAACAATACCAGTCGCCGCACAGGGGGTCCCCACTCGAACCTAGAACTCAAACAAATTCAGATAGAAACACCATTGTACAGTAAAAAGCCTTTTGAAAAAGACCACCAACTGACACATCTCATCTCAGTTTAAGGGGGAGGAAAGTGGCTGGAGAAAAGTGACTCAAAAACAAGTAACAATTAAAACGAAAAGCATCAAAAAATGGAACTGCGTTGATTTGGCATAGTGAAAAAAAAAACAGAACAACAAATTCCTGTATTTTTTAAACTAAAACAACTGTTTTGGAAAATGTCTACGTTCAAAAAAAAAAAACATTCGCCACTAGAGAGTTAATGGGAGGGGCACGGTTTTTGTTTTGAGACAACCGATTTTGAAACACATCGTAATACAAGGATTAGGCTGAAGCTGTAATGTTTTCTTGCCCTCTTTTAATAAAAAGAGCCATGTTAAAACCTATTTGAAATCTTTTTTGTCAGAAAACATTCAAGGAGCACAAAGCAGATCGACAAAAACCAAAACGACATTTGTAACTCAGTATCAGACATTCAGCTTATCTTAAACATAAAAACTTCAAAAATCATCTCACTTAGAGCCATGGGCAAATGTTGTTTCACTCTTTAACCCTTTTATTTCCGACATTGTTGACCTAATTTTCCCTAGTGAAAAATAAATATACTAAACCAAAAACAAATACATTTACACATTTATGTGCATAATAAAATTCCCTATAATTATACTGTTTGCATACTAAAATGGTATACTTGATGCCTGCTAAACTGGATTAGCTAATTTTGTACTTAATCATTTGTGCAAAAGTAGAGCTGAAGCCGTTATAAATATGTACTGAGGTATATTTGATTGTCCAAAGTCGAGCTATTACAAGTGCAGCTACACTTAAGTGCATATTTTACACTTTAAAACCATTTTTATTCAAAGATTATACGATCGAGTGACGATAAAACACATTTCGGGCTTAATAGTAAGAAATGCACATTGTGCACAAGTAGTACAAATAGTAGTACTACAAAACAAATGTTTCTAATTTTTAGTGAGTCTCGAGCAATATATCAGTAAATAGATTTGAACTATATATGCGTATAAAATAAATGTATTCAAAATGCATTTTACTTTTTTTACAAGGGTTGGCTGTTGGAAATATCTTGATTACGCGAACTTTGCTAATACAACACACCTGCCATATCAAATTTCCTTGTGTGTGTGTGTATATACAGTTATTAAATTAACAAGTACAAATGAGGCAATAGATGTCCATCAAAATTTCTTAACATATCGATAGATAATTTTTATTCTAATTTATTTCAATAACTTACAACAAAATGCAATCGATCTTTAATGTACAACCCTAGTTTGTATTCATTTTGGGGTGTGTTCAATTAAAACTATAAAATGCAACATACTGAGGTGCTCACGTTTGCCTTTCACATTTCTTTGGTGGGCATTAGGTGTTCGGCAATAAACCACTTTCTCAGCAATAGCTGAAATGGTCAGTATACAACTCCCACAAAAGCTAAGCCCCTCATGCTTTGTAAAAGGTCTGCTAGGTTGGGAAGAACTGGCCTTTGATCTGGCCTACACGACTTAGTCTAGCAAACACACAACGGCTACTCTCTCTCTCTCTCTCTCTCTCTCTCTCTCTCTCTCCCTCCCTCTTTCCCTCACGCTCACTCCTTTCTTCCGTCTTTCTCAATTTGTTGCAGTGTTCAGGGGTGTCAAAGGACCCGAGCTGAGAATCTAAAGAAGAGACGACGAGTGGGACATGCACATCGGACTCTCTGACAATGCCGGCTCAGGTTCCTGTGAGTTTGCCATGGCGACCAGTGGGCCCTGACAGCAGCGGGGATCACAGTATTGCAGAGGAAGGGTGTGTTTGTGTGTGTGTGTGTGTGTAGTTGAGGGGGTGTGGGGTTATTGGGGGACACACGCCAGATGCCTTGGGGAGACGCCCTTCGGCTCACCAGCTGGGCGAGGCTAAACTGCCCCTCACGCGATGGTTTTCGGCCTTAACGGATTAGCGTGTTTGTTTACGGCACACTTCAGCTAAAAAAAAAAAATAATAATATAAAATAACATATTTTAGCGTATAACGAGTGCAGTAAACGGTAAAACGGTTTGATATACAAACCAGTTTGTTCATAATTAATATAAAACACTAAAGTAACATGATAAAACAAACCAATTTATCAATATCAAAGTGTTTTGTACAGCTAAAAATAGCTGACACATTTGTTAAGAATTGACCTGTGACCTACTTTTGGGTCCCGATCCACTATTTGAGAACCACAGATGATGCTCAGTTTAAACCCAACATTTTTGTTACTGACTAGCATCACAACAAAGACGCATTGGACCGACTGGGTAATCTCTGCAGGCAACTGTGATGTGATTACAGTCTCACATTGACCTGTAGGGGTTGAGTAGTCTGTTTACACCCAAAGCCTACATCAGCTGCACCTGAATCTGTGTTTTACTTCAAAACAACATCTGTGCTTATCTCAATGCTAATATGCTAATGTGTCGTTGCGCTACAACCGCTTCAATTCACACTGAAGTGATCAAACACGCATCTTATACTGTACAGAGGAGCTAAAGAAGTTCGTGAATACATTACCATCTCTGAATCTGAACATCTGCGCCCCCCCTGCTGGAGGAACCCGGTACTGGCGGCTGAGTTTTGGCATAATCTCAGCTGGCAACTGTGAGTGTGTCACCCCCTCTCACAGGCACTGCTGGGGTTCTGTCACATACAGCACTCGCACACCATGACCAAATAACATTGGTCTCCATCGGACAGAAGAGAGCAACCTGTGGAAATTAGTCATAGCGGTATAGAATTTTGCTGAAAGCTGTGGCAAGGATGAAATGTAAATGTTTGTTATCCATATATTATTTGCTCACCAATTCCTAAACTACAGTCCATCCCTTCATTTGTGAGAACTTTCTGATGTTGGTGATACTGCATCAGGAACTGATTGGATGATATCTAGGAGCCATCAGTTCTTGATGCACTCCCTTCAGCATCGAAAGAGACACCTGTGAGTCTTAACTTTAGTACATGGATGTCAGTGAACAGTATTAAAGTGTGAAAGAGATGATACGGTAATTGTTTTGAACTGTTTATTTAAATATTAAAGATGCAGAACGTAATTACTATCCGCTAGCGGCAACAAGCTGAATTTATAGGCCTAATCTGTTTGTTTGAGCAGCCAGATATACATAGTAATATCGCTGCTTTATTTGTCTTACTTATAGACTTAAATACATCATGTGACACGTTTTATATTGTTTTGTGCTTTACTTTTACATAACAGGTTTTCGACTGTTTTCAATAAAGTTATACTTGACTTTTTTCTGAATATAAATGATCTCTGCTCCTCCTTATGACACTAGACCTTTAACTGTAAGTAAGAGACATACAGTCAAACCAAACCAGCTATATTTTTTGCTATTTTTTTTACTAATGTGTGTAGGGAACTATAGTTTATTATAAGTGAGTATGTAGCAAAATAAACTGTGACATATTATACCCCCAAAAGAAATCTTCATACAGTGGACTATTACTAAAATTGATAAAAATCATTCAGACGTTTTGACCAGACCATGTTTTGCTTAAATGTTTTTTTCTTTCCCTTTAATTGCTAATAGATCTTTTTACAGACTAAAGACTAAATAAGCATTGTTTGTTTATTGGTTGACCTAAAGTGGTAATATCTTATTGTAAACTTAAATGTAACAGCGGATATCTATTCAACCTAATTCTTTGCATTTCTATGAAAGTTATCTGACATTATCAATATGTTTGTTCTGACACAGTTTAGTTCTTGTAATATTTTATTCCCATTGTCTAAACTATAGCGAATAAACTGAGAAATGCTGAATGTGTCTAAATACATTTTGTTTTGACTGTACCATTGTTCATATTTTTGCACATAGCCCCATAAAGTACTTTAACGCTTACAGTAAGCCACATTTAAATATCTGAATGTCAC
>JAUMHP010000079.1:9739297-9749983 GCA_032361065.1 Enteromius trimaculatus | reverse complement strand
GAATCTTATGTCAGTTTAAACTTATTTATACTTTTGTCTCCAAAAATACGACAAACATCTTTATATTGGATTGGCCTTAATGGACAGTTCAACTTTTTATTCTCCAGCTAGGTTTCAATATTTTAAAGCAAGTAGATTAATGTATGTTCTACAGACATATTGACAATAACCATAGTTTTATTAATTAACTTTAACTAGTATTCTTATATTTCCACTTTTTTATTTATTTATTTTTTTATGCAAAAAATACTGGGTTCATTTCCCGGACGAACCCCCAATTTATGTTACATTTTTGGACACAAATTTAAGGTACACTTAAAATGTCTAAATTCCATGACAAATCTTGGTGCTTTATTAAAAAAAAAAAACGATAATTATATTATATATATAATTATTTTTTTACTAGACACTACTGGTAAAAAATCATAGAAAGGCTTAAAATATTGTAGGGCTGAGTATATGACCTTACCATCCCAGCACTGATTATATGCTTGACACCCAGCATGCTCTTTATTTGTTTATTGTGAATTGAACTGAAACATCTGGAAGCAGTCAGAAAAGCAAGAATGGAAATCTGATTATATTAGAATTGGGGCAGGGCGATAACAGAGCTGTGGCATGTAACCAAGCAGACTAACGCTGCGGTTATAAATTTTGGCCTAAAAGAGCAGAGGAAAACATTGGTTCCTGCTCTCTGCAGTAGATGTGTAGGGTTTCTGTTGTGCCGGTTGCTCATCCTTGTGGTTTTGACCCTCGCCTGTCAACATAATTCTCGTTTGACCTTTGGCTTCAGAGCCAACATCTGTACTACATTTTTTTTTTCTGGCATGCTTGAACATCCAAATGTAGGGCTGGAGGGAACAACGTGAGGAGCCTTGTGAATCTGATAAATAAGCATGGAAATTCAACCAGGCCAAGTTGTGAGTTGTTGGGTTCAGAATGAACAGAAGCTTTTAGGACCCATGTTTTTTTTCCCATGACCTCTCCTGAACTGCTACACTTCAGATTGTTTTGGCATCTCCTTGGTGATTTATGTTGGGTGTGTACCATGAATGCAAATAAGAGCTATTGATTATGGTATTCTGTATCACTTAATATTTTTCAGACATGGCCATCAGTAATTGAGAAATGTTCCAACGGAATGAGGTTGTTTTGATGCCCACAAGATTTTTGGATATAGAACATTGGATGGACATTCACTTAGGCTTGCCAGTCTAGTCGAACACAGAGAAAGAGTTGTTTTTCCAAAGTGAGAGTTCTAGACTGAACATAGTCAGCAATAAGAATGATACAAGATCCTCTGAAAACAAATCGCTGGGTGGAGTCATAAATTAGAGAGGCCTGAGGAATGAAATTCATTTCTGTGGAATTAAATGTTTGGTTTGTGTTCGGTGCCCAATAAATGAGAAAAGTAATGAATGAATGTCAAAGAATGTAATGTAGCCTATGAACAAAAAGCCCCTTAAAGGGTTAGTTCACCATTTAATTACTTATCCTTATGTTGTTCCAAACCCATAAGACCTTTGTTCATCTTCAGTACACAGATTAAGACGTTTTTGTTCTATTCATCAGTCAAGATCTCCGTTTACAGTAGCTCACAAAAGGAAATCAAAGCTCTGGCATCCCACCTACACACTGATCCCAATATGTCTGCATGCATTAGAATCAAAACCGACTCCCTAAAAAGCATTCCCGCTTTTAAGATATTTCCATGCTCAATAAAAGCAGGACGCCCCCTCCATTCAGAGGTCGGCTTTGGTTTAGGCTCACATTTTGGATTTTAGCACAGCTGTTGGCTAGGTGCTAAGAAAAGTGAACGCCTTTTAACTGAGTGGCTGGGTTTCCCATTCATCACAGTTTCAGGACAAACCTGAGAGGATGTGGCTCTCGAGAGAAAAGAGAACGAGCAAAAAAGTAAGAAATACTGCAAGTTTTTTGTTTGTTAACACTGTGATAATGGGTGAACTTTTTGCATTTGTGTTATTTGCAGCGTAAGGTTTGTCTACATTTTTGTGAATCTAAATTTTGGTATTATCTGCTGATCATTGTTAAGGTTTATGTATGATGCACATTGAATACGAAACATTCAATAACGGGATAAGGAACAACCCTAACAATTTGTCTTTTCTTCTGTTTTGGAGAAAGCAAACTGTTATTCTTTTTATTTCATTGATTTCAAACGCAGTTTATTTGCAGTCAGATGGTGTATGTGTAGTTAAGACCCTTTGATCCACACACAAACTTCCAAACAGTATTCATGTGAGCGGTTACTGACCTCTAATGGATATGTTTAGATATAACAAATGTATTTCTTATCTAGTAGGTTTACTCTATGTTGATACAAACAAACTCACTATTGTTAATTTGCATTATGATTATGATTCATGTTATGATATAAGAATCATATAAGAATTATTATTATTTTTTGTTTTGTTTTGTTTTAATGAGGTTTTTGCAATTCGTATTGCAATTATAAAATATATTTCAAGTCATCTGTAAATTAATATTTTTATTTGTGGTTCTAAGATAAATATAGTCAATATACTGTTAATGGGGTTCCCTTGATGCTGATTTGGGGGGTATTCTCCTGTCAGTGACTGAAGTACAGGTAATAAATATTTGACAATCCCTTAAAAAAAAAAATCTTAACTAATAATTATAATATATATATATATATATATATAAAAAAGTTATTTGTCCTCTGTTCTTTGTTAATTTGAAGAATACTAATAGAATGGTGTAAAATTCCTAATTCATGTTTTTCTTTTATTGCAAACAATGCTTTTCTGAAATGGCATATTTAGAATTTTATTCTTAACACTATTAAGCTATGTAGCCATCTAATTAACTTTCCTGAAGAAAAAAAAGCATTGATAATAGGGTGTATTGACATTTTAAACACTCTAGTATCAATGAGATCCAATAGTTGATTGGTCAGTTATGGAATGAACAATGTTTTTATTGGTGTCAACTTCTTTTCTAAGTCAGTGTGCAAGGCATAGAATTGCTTTGACTACACTTTGGTGTAAGGGTACTGCTAGCTTTACTGTCTTTTCCCAAGAAAACTAACTTTCCTTCCTGTGCTCCATTTGACAGGACATGGCTGGGCCTCTCCTCTCTGCCCGCTTGTTTGTACTGGTGGAGCACCTCTGTCTGCTACATCATATCCATGCAGGGGCATTTTATGGTCACAAGCCACTGCCCCAACAGCACCAGCCTCTGCCACACTTACCTCTTCTGTCACATGGCACTGAGGGGATACCCCAACAAATAACCCAACACCATTACCATGGAAAGGAAACGCCACACTTACCATATGGAAATGAGATGCCTTTGCTTCCACAGTATGCAAAAGAACATCCACATATACCCATGCACAAGGGTAAACCTATTGTAGGAAAAGGTTTGTTAGCAAATTATTTTGCTTGCAAAATTCACTCCACAGGTTCATTTAAAATGAAAAGAAAATGCCTGGGTGTACTTTACTTTCCATGTTTCGTCTTGCGCACAGCTTTTAAAGTATACTCAACAACAGATGAGTGTGAATGGATGAGTTTGTCACATGCAGGACCACCTTATAGTCTCATTATATCTTAGCATTCAGTTTAGACATGTAATGCTGTACACGGACCGTACATGTGGTCACAAAAATTGGGCTGGATATGGACAGTGTGTGCATATTGTTGCAGACAATTCTGATAAAGCAAACTGCATCACATGAACAATGCGCAGACAGTTGCAGAACGTGGATGGCCAAAGTATACTTTGTGCTTTAAGCTACAATATTGACAAAAGCAAGCTGATAGAAAGCATTTGCAATCTCTCTGATAGGTTAAACTTGAAAAACACCTGCTAGCTAATTTTAATGAGGTTTTAGAGAGTTTTGTGTGGTTTGTAGTAGTTTATTTTGATTTAATAACTGAGTTTAGCTCAGTTGTATTCACTCAATATGTTAAGTTGATACAACTGATTCATATTGAATATATTTTGGTCCATGGATCTGGAAATACATTAACTTACTTTTTTTTCTTTTCATGTTAACTTTCAGATATGCAAATGATGTTTAGTTTAAGAACAAGTTTTGATGTTACTGTAACCACTGTTCATTTTTTTCCCCTAGGTGAAACCATTCCAAGAAGAGAGAAAGGTCCTCCTGGTGAGCCTGGACCAATGGGACTTCCAGGGCCTCAGGGCCCTCCAGGACTTCCTGGTCATGGTATCCCAGGACCTACAGGAAAACCAGGTCCTCAGGGTCCACCAGGACTCCCAGGATTTGGAAAGCCAGGAATGCCAGGTTTACCAGGAAAACCTGGAGGCATAGGTTTACCAGGACCGAAGGGTGAATTGGGACCAGTTGGTGGTGAAGGACCAACAGGAATGCCAGGACCTCCAGGTCTTCCTGGGCCACATGGCTTACCAGGTGTGTCAAAACCAGGTGCACAAGGACTTCCAGGACAAACTGGGCCTCGTGGAGAACCTGGACAGAAGGGCTTCTCTGGGATCCCTGGTGTCCCAGGCCCAAAAGGTGAGAATGGGAATGGCCTCCCAGGACTGCCAGGAGTAAAGGGACCTCCTGGACCTCCCGGACCATCAGGACAAGTAGGACTTCCAGGGGTTGGCAAACCAGGACTGAATGGATTACCTGGGCCTCCTGGAGGCCAAGGTAAACCTGGTGCACCTGGAGAACCAGGATTGGCTGGAGTCCCAGGGGAGAGAGGACTACCAGGGTTACAAGGACTACCAGGCTTTGGCAAACCTGGTCTGGATGGCTTGCCAGGGAAACCAGGTGCTCCAGGTGTAAGGGGCGAGCCAGGTCTCTCTGGTTTACCTGGCAACCCAGGCTTGCCTGGTTTTGGCAAACCTGGATATCCTGGACCGAAAGGTGAAAAAGGGCATGGTGGTTTACCTGGCCCCCAAGGCCCAAAAGGTGAAAAGGGTCATGGTGGTCTTCCTGGAATGATTGGATCACCAGGGCCAAGTGGCCTTCCAGGCCCTCCAGGTCACATGGGACCACCTGGAGGCATTGGTTTCCCTGGACTAAAAGGAGAGGGTGGTGCAGTAGGACCTAAAGGACAACTTGGTCCAAAAGGTGAACCTGGGCCTCCAGGACTTCCAGGCAAGCCAGGATTTCCAGGAGAATTGGGGCAACCAGGACCTAGAGGCTTACCAGGTCCCATAGGACCTAAAGGTGAAAATGGACATAAAGGCTTACCTGGCCTACCAGGAGTCCCTGGAAAACCTGGCGCAAAAGGAGAAGTTGGATTCCCAGGAGAAAAGGGTCATCCAGGGCCTATGGGAATCCCAGGATTAATGGGTCCAGCAGGACCAATAGGCCCACCTGGTCTACCAGGCCCAAAAGGGGAATATGGACCACCAGGGAAGCCTGGAATGCCAGGTGAGGGAAAACCTGGGCTTCCAGGCCCAATAGGGCCACCTGGTACACCTGGACCTGGTGGGCTCCCAGGTCAACCTGGAATACCTGGTCCTCCTGGCCGACCTGGCCTACCAGGACCTCCTGCTCAATCTCCATTTATTGGCCAAATCCTTCCTGAGACAGGTCCTGGGCTGGATGGGGCAAAAGGTGGTTATAAGAAAGAAAAGCCTGGAGGAGCCTTTATTGGTAGTAATGGGATAGAGATGCCTGCTTTTACAGCTCAGCTGACAATACCATTTCCTCCAGTTGGGCAACCTGTTATCTTCAACAAGATTTTATATAACGGCAACCAGAATTACAACTCTCAAACTGGCATCTTCACTTGCAAAATACCTGGAATTTACTACTTTGTCTACCATGTTAATTGCAAAGGAAACAATGTATGGGTGGCATTGTACAGGAACAACGAGCCAGTCATGTATACATATGATGAATACAAAAAAAGCTATCTGGATCAGGCATCAGGGAGTGCAGTGCTGCCCTTACAAGTTGGAGACACTGTTCATATCCAATTACCATCAGACCAAGCTGCAGGACTTTATGCTGGTCCATATGTCCACTCATCTTTCTCTGGATATTTGTTATATCCCATGTGAATTTGTGAAAAAAATCACTGCTACGTTTTTCCAAAGTAAACTGTATTTGCCATCAGTACAGAGCCACTGAGCAAGTTTGAATAGAAAAGTATGCTTATGTGTTTTATGCATACACATAATTACATATTTTGAAACAGTCTTACAACATCTTACATTATCCATTCATCCATATGGTTAGCACTTTGTTAGAACTCTTATGACATTATTTATTTGCATATTTACTATTGTTTGACAGTATATTGATTGTACATAGATGAGGTCACACTGACTACATATCAATGTAAAATGATGTGATATTTACATAATGAAGAATGTTCAGATCGTTGGATATGCACTATTTTTCTGCTGTCTTAGATTCTCATTGTGCGAGCTTTAATGAACTTAGAAAGTATGAGCACATAATTGTTATGTTTTTTTAGATTTTGCTTTCAGAGATCATATTTGACTAAAAATGTCAGTAAAATATGTATCGGGAATGTCCTGAATCTTACATTTAGGTTCTTTCACACCAAACTGATTTGAGATCAGATCAGAGCAGATCATTGTTTATCAAAACAAACTCAAAGGTACTAAGTAATTGTTAATGAATACAATACTAGTATAAACAAGTTAATAAAGCCACATGGACACTCTAAGTCAAATTCAAATAGTCTTAGGAACCTGTCTGTAATTTATTTTTAGTTTTACTACTGAATGACTAAATTTGTATATGTGCAAAATAGATGGTGGGACACAAAACAGAAGGAATTTATTCTTTGCTATATTGACAATGGTGCTAAACTGTTATACATTTTTACACAAGTAAAAATTTTATGTCATTGTTTTTTGTTTTTTTAATAAACTGAATCTAAAATTGTGTGGATTTGTAATTCCACAAAAAAATAAATAAAAATCCCTGCTTTCAATCTTTATGTTATTATGTTATTTATATTATGAAATTATGGATGTTTTACACTCTGTCAGACACTGAGCTGCTGCTTTGAATAAGTGCATAATTTCTGGAAACCACAGCAATGTCAAATTATTAATAACAATAATAATATATAAACTATTTTTAATCCGCACAGACCGTGATTTAATTTGGAATAATGCATAATTTAATAACTAATCTCATCCGTTATATCAGTCCTTAAAATGCAAATCTACAGGAACTCCAAATCATTGTTCCCACTCCGCGCCAGTGAGGGCGATATTGCAATATGCCCAGGCGAACGCACATGTAGAAGAAGAGATTCTACCGTATGTGTGAGAAGAAGTTGCATGCATGTTCATGTTGGAGTAAGGTAGGTATAAAGTATGGGTGCTCATAAGTATGATATATAATGATGCGTGTGGTCTTATTTGTTACATCAATTATGATTGTGAATGAACGTGTATTGTGTCTCGTAGAAATATATCTTATATATATTGTTATTATACCGGTAGGACGCGTCAGCAAAAGAAGTTGGATTGAGTGACTATTATTGTGATCTGAAAATTCATGGCATTAGAATAAAAAAATACATAAACATTTGTAAACGAATAATTAACTAATAACCAATTGTTAAATCGTTTTACGGGTGGTGAATATATTCCAGCTGCATCACAGTTCAGTAACGTTACAAGGTCGTGAATAAACAAAAACTACAGCAAAGAGAGCGAGAGAAAACTTAGATTGCGGAAATGGAGGCTTTACAGAGTTGATTTGTATAGTGTGGATAAAGTATAAGAGTATTTATAGAAGCGCATTGTTCTAACGTTACATTATTTGCATATATTGTCATTACGCTATTGAGATATTATTTTTTAAACTTGCAAGAAATATCGTAGTATCACAGTACAAATAGTTTGCAATTTAATCTGTGACAAATTACTAATTTTTATTCTACGTAAATCTGTTATACATTCCATGTCTTTTTTCCCGTTCTCAAATTAGATGTTTGAACGAATATCATGGTCATTATGGAAAAGGTGCACTTAAAAAAAAATGACGACTGACATCCAGCATTTTGCCATTTGTGTTTCTCAGAAGAAAGCAAGTTTTTAAACAACAGAGGGAGATTAAATTGTAACGCTACTTTCGTTTTAGGCTAACTATTCTGCTTTCTATTGGTTTATAACGCACGCCTGTTGGCTATAGTTTGTATACTTGCATCACGTTAAACCATAACGCAGGTGTATTCTACCGTTTGCCTCCTATAAATTTCTACACTGAAGAATTGAGTTTTACTTTTTACCTCAGTTTGTCGATGGTGGAGGCTTGCCATGGCATCACGATCAGGACCGCGAGCTACAGGAACAGATGGAAGCGACTTTCAGCACCGCGAGCGTGTGGCGTCACACTATCAGATGAGGTAGTGTAAAAAATATGTTCGTAATTGAATTTTTGTGTCTTGTATTTACTGTGCTCTGTAAGAAACATAGCTTATTTTAAGTACAGTACTTCATAATAAAAAATAAGTAATAATTTTAGAAGAACGTGGCACAGTGCATTTTTAGTACTGAATACTTTACTTTATTTAAAAATAAATGAAAATAAATGAGCATGATCATTATGTCATCCAGAATATTAAGATACTTTAAAAATGCAGTAACTTATCCTGATGAACTGACTCTTCTCAATCCCCTCAGTGTGGCCCTGAAGTCTGAGATCAAGAAGCTGAACATTGCTCATGCAGTGGTCTGGTTGCTTGTAGCAGCACAGGTGGTGGTCAGTCAGCTGAACTTGGTATCCCATAAAGTGGTGGCCTCGCCGTACCAATGGGAATACACTTATCTTCTGAGCATCATACCTACGGTCTTCAGTTTCATGTCTTTTCCAAAAAACAACATCAGTTACCTGGTCATCTCAATGATCAGCGCCGGGCTTTTTTGTGTCGGTCCTATTCTTTATGGAGGGATGGAGATGTTCCCTGTGGCTCAGCAGCTTTATCTTCATGGCAAAGCTTATAGGTTCATCTTTGGCTTTTCTGCTGTCTCTGTAATGTACTTAGTTTTGATTATTTCACTTCAAGTGCATGGCTGGCAGATCTACTATAGCAAAAAGCTGCTGGATGCCTGGTTCACAAACACACAAGATAAAAAGAAGAAATAACAGACTGCTGGAGAATAATAGTTTGTCACCCGCTTATGTGTGTCTTTATTTTCTCTGCCTGATGGCTCTTCGGTCACATATGTTTTTATGAATTTAAACTTCATCCACTGGCTCTCGGCTCAGATCAAGATTTCATTGATGTACGTTCTGCTTAGGTTTTGGATCGCTCTCTGTTTCCACCACAATTCAACATGCTTTTTAAACAACTCAAGTTGTATTCATAAGGGATTAAATCTAGGCACTTCTGGGAAATGTAACCTCCATGATGAGTAACCAGACTGTGTTTGAAGAGCCACGGCAAAAGTCTCTTTACTAAAACACTGTATGTCAAGATATTCTGCTGTTTTTCACTAATCAGCTTTCAATAAAAGGATCAAACATTATTTTTTTGTCAGTTTTGAATGAATAGACTGAAATCAACTTACATATGAGTATTACATTTTTTTTAAGCTTGTAATATTGCCCCTCCTTTTTCTTTCTCTGGATCAAACAACCAAGCCGAACGTTTTATAGAAATCCTCAGCAGATATTTAACTAAGGTTGGTGAGTTGCTTAAAGCAACAGTTAACACAAAAAGAAGTTACTTCTGTTGGATAACAAAAATTGAAGTAACCCAATATTTGATTGTAGCCACTGATCCCCATAGTATAGGGGGAAATGTATGAAAGTCAATGGCTACTATTTGGTTTGGTTACCAAAAGTCTTCCAAATATCTTATTTTGTGTTCAGCAGAAGAAAGACATGCATAAATGAGTATATTAAGGGTTAGGACAACATTTTCTTAAGACAACATATACATATTAGGCGAACTATCCTTTTAAGGACTAAAATCAGGTTTACCACGTGCGTTCGCTTGATTTTATAAGAATCCATAATATTTAACTGTATAGATGTTGTCAGTTATTCAGCATTAAGACACTTAACATTGTAATGTACATTTCAAGAAAATAACACAAAGTAGAAACTCATAGAAAAAAGTGAGTTCAAGATATTAAAACCGTATTACCGAATAGCCAACAAGGCAGCAGAGTGGATGTAGAGGTTTCTATGTAAGTGCACCCTCCATTACTCTCATGGACGCATTGATTCCAAAGCTTTACTAGCTTACACAGATTAACGTGTTTAACCTTTGGACCTTGTTCAGCTTTATTCCTTTCCTATGGAAGTTCTTGTGCAGCATGTTTCTGTCTGCGTTCCAGAAATACTGTTAGTAATCCTCTCGCACTGCATTTTTAACGTTAAACCAGCATCGCCATTTGATGTTATGGAAGACAAAAAAAATGACCTTAGCATAAATAAATAAATAAATAAATTCACTAATAAATGTAGAAATACTTAAATGAATAAATAAATAAATTTATTTCTGTGTCCCTGTGTTAATAAGAAGGCGGTCCTAACATCTTTCAATCCAGGATTGGTCAATTAGTCAAACCAGTCAGAACAACCGTTTCTGTAAAGATCGAACACAAGATGGCAATAAGCCTACCCTGTTAACTTTACTAACTGCCAGGGGCGTCGTAGTTGGGTGAAAAGTGGAACTAAATTACCAGGGCCCCAAGTGGGGGGAGGGCCCCTGAGGAGTG